>REGL01001271.1:27183-88148 GCA_004194395.1 Aurelia aurita complex sp. Pacific
ATTCAAGTTATAAGGTTAAGTACTGAGATAAAATCCTCTGGTTTTGAAACAACGAGTGATTGTGACTTTCTTTCTCTATAAATCAGCAACCACTTGTCAGATTTACACAAACTCGGTGCCAAACTCTAAGTTGAAATATCTTCTATTCACAAATCTGAAAAACAGGAAAATTAGATTTATGGCTCCTCCACAGTAGCCATTCAAACGGCGCACATGGTTTTTGGGACACCCTGTATAATTTCAACTTTTCAAGCATTAATAAAAGGGGGGTTGGAATAAGTGGGGGATGGGATGGAAAATTTCTCAAAACTTAATACGCGGGGGGGGACAATTATTCGGTACTCGAGAGTAAAGCAAGATGTTTTAAGCAACGTTTTCAACAAGTTTACTGCTTTTTGACACGTACGTCGTCAAACGGACATACATTTTGCTTCAAATCTCCAACGTCTTGCAAACAATGTCTGCTCACTTGACCAGAGATCTATTCTAGCATTGATCTTATAAAGTCTATCAAAATGGTAACTGAAGACTACTGGTGATCAGCATAGCTTCCAAATCTTTAACTCGGTGTAAAAAGGTGGGTGTAAAATTCTTTGATCTATTTCTTCTGATTGAGTGGCTTGAAACACACTTTAGTTACTTATCTTTAATTCTACCGTTGGACTTTTCAAAAGTTTTGAATATTTTTTAAAATTTCAGCGTATGTTGCATTTCAGCCCATTTGAGGCTGTGACGTCATCAAATTTCTAAATCATTAACCAGATGAGTGACAGACTTTTGCTTGATACCATATTGTAGACATCCGTAAACTATGGTTTTCTTCGAAATTATTTCATGTTGCTTCAAACAGTTTAGAAATTACGATGATTTTAAGTTTTTTTGAAAATTTTTCTTGAATTCTTGAAAAAGTAGAAAAACTCTCTGATTCTGCAAATATTGAAGATTCCAGAAAAGTCCAACGGTAGAATTATAGAGAAATAGCTTAAGTTTCTTTGAAATAATTCAGTTCAAAGAAATATGTAACTGAATTTTACACCAGCCTTTTTAAAGATTTGGAACCTATGCTCTGGTGATCTATGAAAGAATAATAAAGTGGAAGCTAACTACAATTCATGCCGTACTACCGGGTGAGTCAATAAAAAGAATCCCCGTTTCAAAGGTCATGGCTCCCTTGATATCAAGACGATGATATCGGAAAATACATAATATAACCGTAGACATGTTCAAATCTATTTTAAAATTTACCTGACTGAAATCGGCCACTCCGTTCTGAAATTATGAGGGATTTTCAGAGAAAGCCTCTTCAAGAAGGAACCTTCAAAACGTGCCCAAATCACGAACAAATTTCCCAAACATTTCTGCCTTACCCGGGCCTTGCAGCAATGACTTCTGCACACTTTAGCACGTGCTATTCTCTTGGTAGGATGAACAAATCTTCCCCCTCTGGTATCAATAACCTATTTAGGGAGATTATACTCTCCCAAGATGACAAAACACATGAATACATGTGAGTGTCATCATTTTTAGGAAGGAAAGCCAAGGAAAATGTGCTCATTGTTTCCACTCGTTTTTACAGGTTTTTGGAAAGGGCTTTCTGCAGAAATCTCCCATATCCACGGGAAGCATTGGCCGATTAAAGCCGGGTAAAGTACTGCATCTAATTGAACATATTGGCAATAAAACAAGACAGTTTTCAATATTATTACTTTGATATTTAAGCAAGGAGCAGAGGCTTTCTAAACGGGGATTCTTTTTTTTGGCTCACCCGATAAAAATTTCACAAAATATATTCATCAGCAATCTGTTGATATTCGTTTTCAGCGATTTTTGAGGTTGAATTCATATAAGATTATATATTATATACAATTTGGACTATAATACTATGACGGTTATTTCCTGTGTTTGCAAAATGGGGAGATCTCACTCACATTACAGCACTGTACTGGAAGCACATTCATCTGCCATCAAAACCACATAATGGAGACAGGGGCCTAAAATTCTCGTTTTATGCAACACTCTTTCATTCTTCTAAGTCAATGTCTGGTCCCCTGTACGGCTGAAAATAAAATCAATGGAAATTGTCAATTTAGTGGACCCATTACTTCTTACCTAAATTATTCCACAGGAAAGGAGTTGTTCTTTCACATGGTCTTTTGTGTAAAGTGATTTCTTAAAGCACAAAAGAGTTTACTGTATATGCAGTCCATATCAAAACCCTTTGCATTTTATGAATAAACTCGACTTTTTCAAGCTCCCAAAAATTCTTCCTAGAGAAGTCTATTTGTTGCAGGGTTTCTTTTATAACTTGCCTTGCACTCATCTCGACTATTAATCACTAAAACACAGTCACTACAGAAGGATGCTATGCTAACTCTGAAAAATTACTTGAAAATAAAATACTGAAGACGAAAGAATAAAGTAACAAAACTTACTCGTGAATCGCAATAAAAGTCGTCTGGTGGAGGAATTTCTAACAGCCATCGAATGCTGGAAGGAAATCAACAAACAGCAGCAATAAATTTGAATCAAAGTGGATTAAATTGTGTAACAAAATCTATAGAAGTAGAGAAAATCCTATGATGCTATTAGAAAGTCTCCTTTCGATTATCACAGATGGTTTTTCAAGCTATATACCGCGCGTGACGCACTAAAATATCCCCCTGTTCGAAAAACTATTGCAGCAAACAAGGACAGATTTGGTAAGACAATAGTACGAATTGGTTTTGATCAACACCACAATTCAAAGTGATTAGCGATCACAGACAGAGGAAATTCTCTCAACCAGAAATTGAAAACAAGCAAAGCCACAAAAGTTTCTCTGAAACCCAGGTAGCTACCTCGCTTGTTGTGCATTCCAGAAAATATTTTCAAGAGCAAACATGAGCATACATCGAAAGAAGAAGGACATATCAACACATCTACCTCGGGCAATTCATTTCTTTGGTTCAGAAGCTGAGTAGTAAGTGTTTTAATTACACCCAAAAAATAAGAGAATTGAATCGTCTCCCAATCGGCTCCTGAACCAAATAAATGAAATGCCGAAGGTAGATGTGTAGGTGTAACCTTCTTCTTTCGACATATGCTCATGTTTACTCTTAAAACAATTTCTGGAATGCAAAACGAGAGCGTAAGCTACTTGGGTTTCAGAAAAAACTTTTGCAGCTTTGCTTGTTTTGAATTACTGGTTGAGAGAATTTCCTTTGTCTGCAGTCGCTAATCATTTTGAATTGAGGTGTCAATCAAAAGCAACTGATGCTATTGTATCACAAAATCTGCCCTTGTTATTGCAGCGAATTTAGCTGCGTTATATTTTCAATAATCCTTTTTCAGAACATTGAATAAGACATTAATCTCAGTTTCCGCCTCACTTTCAGTTCCTCATTTTGTTAGTCATGCTAATTCTAAAAAGGATTTCAAGGTTTCAAACAACCTCAAAAATTTGATCAAAAGTTTTAGGCCATGTTCTGGCTGTTCTGATAGATTGATTTTTTGGTCTTTTGAATTTTTCAACGGACAACTATTTTGAGAATTACCAAAATATAAAAAAAAATCAATCCTTTAGCTATCAGAAAAAAAATCAATCCTTATAATTATCATACACCTACTTTTGTTGCAATGATATTTCAAACAGGGGGACATTTTTTGAGCCACCCGGTATAAGCCATGATCATCACTACTTCATTCATAAGAACCATGCTTTTTGGTACTTCCAAAAGACTGCACTCTAAAAATGATCTAAAGATCTGGATGAATGAGCATTTGATACAATTTGTGAGTGGTTATAAGTATCTTGGAGTTCTTTTGGACCCTAGCCTGAATATGAAAGAGCATTTACAAAAGACTTTAAGAAGTGCTGCAGCACGAATTAAGCTTTTGAGAAGAATGAGACAGTCACTAACGAGTCATGCAGCTGAATCAATATACATAGCAATTGTATTGCCCAAAATGCTGTATTGCTCTACACCGACTCTAAAGATCTCGGACACAATGGGCAAGAAATTCGAAAACCTTCAAACAAGAGCCATTAAAATCATTCATCGTCGTCCAGAGTATGATAAAGAATGTGGATTTATGACGATATTAAACCAGAAGAAGTTTNTCAAACAAGAGCCATTAAAATCATTCATCGTCGTCCAGAGTATGATAAAGAATGTGGATTTATGACGATATTAAACCAGAAGAAGTTTAAAGCAGATCTTTTAATCTTCAAGTGTTTGCAAGGAACTACAATCGCTAATTTTGCGTCCTATGGTGACAGAATTAACCATAATTATGGTACAAGAGGCAATAAAGCTACTTTGCGCATTCCAAAGGTCAGAACAGAAGCTGCAAAAAAGTCCTTCTGGTTCCAAGGCCCATCTTGTTACAACGAACTACCAATTGACATTCGAAGTTTAGAATCCATTGTGGTTTTCAAGCATCGACTTAAAGAACATTTGCAAGGATCATAGATATTTTACCCAACTACAGGATTTTTAACGATAAATATTGAAGGACATTTTAGGCTTTTTTACATTGTATAATGATGGTTTTACTTTTCTTTAATTTTCAAACAGGGCCCTTATTGATAACAGTACTTGTAGTATTGACAAAGTAAACCCTGTATAAATATTTCTCTTATTATTATTATTATCATTACCAGCAAACCAAAATTGAGGTACACTACAAACCTTTAATTGTGTAAAGGTAGGAAAAAATTTTCGAAAGCTTACCTCTCGCTCTCCTTGGATAACGGCTGAAAATTGAAATAAGATTTAAATCAGTCAAAGACGAATTTAGAAAGAGAAAACGTACTACCATCGAGTGTGCCAAAAACTATCCACCTTTGGCAAGCCATAATAAATCGGACATTGGACCGATTCTGAAGATCTTTCATTTTACCTTCAGCGAAAATCCAGAGATTAGATTCTCGGATTTCTTTTTAAATTTTTTGAGCTACAAGTGAGTTTCTCAAAAAATTTTCAGTTTCGAAAATACTGAGACAGATCAAAACACGTCGATCAGATTTTCTAAAGACTCGACATAAATGGACAAAGAGAAATTTCTAATGGTTATTTGTGGATTCATAAATTGATTAGTTGAAATCTGCTGCACTAGCGTTAGTGCAACGACCAGCCAGTATAAAATTAAAATAATCTGGCTCTAAAATAAATGATAACAATTTGTCATCAACTCACTATTCAATAAGAAACTTACTTCAGCTCAAAACACAAAAATTGTCCGTCATTATTGAAACAATAGACAACAACTCATTCTTTTACTCTTTTACTCATTTCATTTTTCCTGGGTATAGCAATGCAATTTTATGATATAAAGCAAGAAATCTGGGAAGTTTTTCTTTGGTGAATTGCTACATACCTGAGAAGTTTCCGTGACAGTACATTCTCTGTAATATGAACAATCTCGTTCCTGCAATGTCAAAGAAGAGAACAAATGAATATTCAGCATGAAATTCGGAGTGCCAATCTGTCCTACTTATTGTCCATATCTAAATACCTTACTCATAAACTGATCTATGCTATCAGTTGCTGACCTACTGTGCAGTGACGGGCGAGTCTAATATGCCTTGTTTCTCCTTCGCAGTGACCTCTTAGTTGCTTTTCTCATTTCTCTTTCGCAGCGACCTCTTAGTTGTTTATACCCCCGCAGTAGTAACTATATCATCTTAGCACAGATAAACCAAGGAATAAACTTTGAGCAAGTCTTCTAACATATCAATTTAGCTACAAAAATTTGGTTTGTCAAAATCAGTCATATAGTTCTCAAATTTCAAGCGATTTTATAAAAATGTTTCATCTCAAAGTTCTTCAAAACAGGCCTAAGATCCTTGCACATACAATTGATGTCTTTCCACATGATTTATCGTTAATAAAAACGACTTACCCCTGTCACATAGGGTGGTGCAAGTATATCAAGGAACGCTGCTTGGCCACTAGAAAAGATACAGTATATACAATGTAGTGTAAAACTTTAACCTCATATATCTAGATATGCATGTGATCTTCAATCATCTGTGATGTTTTTTCTGGAGTGAAGGATATCATAAACACCTCCAGCCTGATTTTTGGTCCTGATAAACTATCAGTAATAATTGCATTGTTTAACATTTTACTAAACCCATAATAGCGAGGAGAAGTAATAGACAACTTCTACTGTAAGACCTTATTTGAAACTATAAGAGAGCCTTGAGACCCAAGGGAGGGTACATAACATTTTCAGGGTACGGGTGTGTGCTGCCCAAATCAGTTGGGTTTTTGGGCCCAAAATTCTGTAAACAAAGGTCCTTTTCGGCAGATTTTCGATAAACATGGGTGGGGTTTCGCTGAAATTCACAAAAACAGTAAAAAATGGTTCTGAAAACCGGGTGGCAGACCCCCGTCCATCCACAAGTCATGTACCCCCCCCCCTTCCGGGGCCCTTGAGACACCAGTATACAGTATAGTCCACATGTGAAAAACGTTTAAGGCTCCACTGAACCACATGACATTAAATTTCTGTTGTAACGAGAGAAGAGCTAGGAATATTTGCATGGCTGCTTATCAATGTTATCAATTTCTTACTTGTGTGAGTGAATTGAATGAAAATTTCCATTGGTTGGTGATAACATACATGGCTCACTTTCTGAATCAAATATAGCATCTCCTCCATAGTGGCATCTCATTGGTATCCCTGCAAAGAACGTTACTTGATTGATTGTGTAAAAAAAGCTTTATGCTGTCAGTTAAGGAGAAACCAAT
Source organism: Aurelia aurita complex sp. Pacific (assembly GCA_004194395.1). Classification (NCBI taxonomy): domain Eukaryota; kingdom Metazoa; phylum Cnidaria; class Scyphozoa; order Semaeostomeae; family Ulmaridae; genus Aurelia; species Aurelia aurita complex sp. Pacific. Next base: position 33,921 of record REGL01001271.1, read on the forward strand.
AACCTACTTTCAATATTTTTAGCCTTGTAAATCTACACATCTATTTGCCAGCACTGAGAAAACTTCATTTCCTTTGGAAGGGGGATGGTATCCAAAACTGCAAAAAGGTAAAAGCCAAGCACCAAGTGATATAAAACAACCTAAAAGCCCTGGAACTTTGTCAAGATTTACCGTAAATTTTCTACTGATTTCCTACAGAGCATCATGATACTTCTCTGAAATGTACTCTTCTCCCGAGGCAAAATATAAACCAAGGAAGAATACTGGGGCTCAAATAAGCCTTTAATAAGAACTACAATCCTGGCCAAAAGAAGCTGGGACGCAGGCAAATTTCAGTGTCTTCATGATGTTTCCTAAAATATCGAGGAGTAAGCATACGTTTAGAGTCTCCTAATCCCCCCTTCCCCCTACTTCAATGTTGAGAAGGTCGAAAGGCGTTTGATTCAAGCAACTTTGAGAAGGGGGGAGTGGGGGGCACGTAATCAAAGACCGAAGTAGTGCAATTTTATGATTTGTCCCAAGTATTTTGGCCAAGATTGTCTGAAAAATTGCTTTCACTACCTATCATATATGTTTCTATGAATCCAAATCTACTTGTATCAGACAATTTCTTTCACTATGAATGGATAGCCACTAACTGTGGGCTTAACTCCAGAGTACTTCAGATGTTAATGTTTTCATTGTTACTGGTTCATCCATCAGAACTATGACGTCATCAAATTATGCAAAATTTTCCCATGACGTTCAGCGAAACTCCTCTTGTGCACGAAACCTGCCAATGATTTTCGCCTGAAAACATCACAGTTATCAAAGAGAACTGAAAACAAAGTTCCTTTTGAATCAGTGCAAATTCTGCGCCTCCGCAGTGCAATTGTCTTATTTTCAAATGTACCGTTAGCCAATTCTCTAACTATTCATTCATTTTCAATGAGATTAAATTCGCTCCACCAAACTTGCATTCACCCTGGACGGCATTGAATGGTCTATTGTGCCCGATGAATTGTAATCCACAACTTTTTGTTGAAGAAGAATATACCTGTTGCATAGCAGCAAGGCGGATTTGCACTGTCTGGAAAATTGAGAAAGGGATCAAATTTGTCAACGCCGCTCCCTACTTTAAACATTAATAACGTCGGCAACGTTTGCCCTATTCTAACAAATTTTGTCTCATTTTAATGAGAAAAATGAGCTTTATTAGCCTATAGCAGTATTTGCATCGATATTTTCGTGAAATATGATTTCTGACGGTTCTCAATAGAGTTCAAAAGAAACTTATCCGGAACTGTTTATTTTAAGTTTTTTAATTTTGGAGCGCCGTGACATTTCCACCTTCCAGGCAATTTTTACTTGGTTTTTTTGCATGAATAGGAAGACTTTGATGTTAAAATGTGGAATCAGACGAATTTGCCAAAAAAGCGTGACTTATCCCAAAATTATGGGGCATTTTTCTGTGGAGCGCCGTTGTGAGAACCGAAGAATTCACAAGAAACCGGACCTCAAACAATGAGCCCAAAAGCTTTCTTGCAATGATAAGTCATTTTCAAAGAGCAGCGGAGTACACAATCTTACGATAGCGGAAGAAAGCTCAGAATCCTAATGTATGTCACTTTTTATAAGGGAATCTTTATGTGAGTGAAAATTGCAGCAATTTTGCCACGCCCGTTTTTAAGAAGGTGCTCAGCGAATTTAACGAACAACGCCTATTTCGGCATAGATAGCTGAGAACTCACTTCTTGTGTTGGGGATGACGGTGTTAAAATTTCACACAGAAATCTCTATGGGTTCTCAAGCTATGAGGTATTATTTGTTAACAATCATTTTCAGACAATCCTGGCCAAAAGAAGCTGGGACGCAGGCAAATTTCAGTGTCTTCATGATGTTTCCTAAAATATCGAGGAGTAAGCATACGTTTAGAGTCTCCAAATCCCCCCTTCCCCCTACTTCAATGTTGAGAAGGTCGAAAGGCGTTTGATTCAAGCAACTTTGAGAAGGGGGGAGTGGGGGGCACGTAATCAAAGACCGAAGTAGTGCAATTTTATGATTTGTCCCAAGTATTTTGGCCAAGATTGTAGTTTTAAGCAGTTTGAAATTGAATATCTGTGAAAGGAAATTACTTACTGCCAAATGAATCTTTCGGCAGACAAATGTCATTTTGTATACCATTGGTACTGCAAAGAAAATACAAAGGGATCATTAGTTTGCGAAACTCTTCAATAAAGATCCAAATATTCCAACTGAGGACAGTCCCAGATTCAAATACTGTACGTTGTTCCAGTTATTTCCATGATTGTCTTGGTTCATTGCTTCTTGCCTACTGTAAATTTTCTCAGGAATATGTACTGTGTCACCTTTAAACTATTACAGTATAATATGAATCTTACACCAGACTATCAGCCTTCTAAAACATCAAAAATACATGCATAAGTCCTTGAAGAAGGGAAAACTTTTCAAAGAAGTTGAAGAATTAAGGTTTATGAAAAACCATTAGCATGCTAACCTTGGCACTGGATCATAACTTTTTACTCTTACAGAGCCATACAAAACTTTGCTGTTGGAGAAAAGACAAGAAAAAAATGAATGGAAAAATAAAAAGTTTGAACAAATGGCCTTTTTATGAAACCGATAGAATCGATTGAAACTTTGATGGATATTGAAAGATGAAATAGCACAATTCTTCATGATGAAGAGTTACCTTAGGAACTAGATTTTCATGCAACATTTAAAGCAAAAATTGATTGGATCATTGCAACAAAAGCAACAAAGAAGTAGAATCTGCATGAGTAGAATGGGTGGGTAAAATGGGTGGTATTGAAAGGTGGCAAATGGTAGATTGTGAACTGTTCAATCAAGAACATATATGCAACATCAAGGTGGATAGTTGAACCAGTAAGCTAGAAAAATCTGTGGATTAAGATTTTTGCAAAATCGATAGACCCTAAGAATAGCTTACCAAATTCCATGCATCCCAGGATGATCATGAAGTGGAATTGAGACTCCATTTTTCAATATAAAAACTCCAACGGTGAAATATTTTGATTCCAAAATCTTGATATAAGAAACTGGTGCACCAAAGACTGTAGAGTTCTTGTGTGAGTCTTTTGTTGGCTGCTCTAAGTTAATGTCAGAATTCCTGATTCCATTCACCTAAAAATGTATCAAAGTTCTTGTTGGCAATATTTTAGTGGTGGACTGTGGTGGATGGTGGAAGGATAATTGTAAGAGCAATTGAAAACGCAGGTTCTTGGCATGTTTGTGTCATTCTTACAGCAATCACTATTGTTGTTACTATTGTCTCTCAGCCAGAATTTCTATTGCTCAAGGTTCAGCACCTCAAGGTTCAGCACCTCAATGCTTTGTGTCAGGGGCGGATCCAGCCCGAAGTTGAAGGGGGGGGCAACTTGCAAAGAGGGCGCCAAGAACATGGTGGAAAATAAGCGCGCCGAAGGCGCGCGAAAATTTTTTGGACGCTTTTTAAAGAAAATTCTTTGATTCATTACTAGATAAGGCCTTGATTTATGTGCTTCCCCCATATTTAAATCGAAACAGTTTGAAAATTATGCATTAGAGTCAAGATGAGGGGCGCTTTTCTCGCCAGAACAGGGGCGCCAAGCTGAGTTTTCATCGTGAAGGGGGGGCAATTGCCCCCACTTGCCCCCCTAAATCCGCCACTGCTTTGTGTTAAAAAATTCAGGAAATTTTAAGCAATTTTTTGTCCTGGCTGTACTTTATGAAGGTAGGTAAAAGGTAAAATTGAGAAAAATCTTCCAATCATCACAGGTTTCTTTTGTCCCCTTCGATTATTCGATGTCTGATTGGTCCGTGAAAATGAGGCTTTGGAAGGTTTTGACCAAGTGGGCCACGAGCAAAGATTGGCGGAAACATTTGATTCCTATGCTCCCAACACACCAACAACACATAATATAAAACAGCAGTTCAATCTCGATTGTATTGAACGCACATTGCAGTTCAAGGGCATTTCATTGCATTTATTGCTGTTTTACCTGTGTGACATCGTGATGATTGCACAGCCAAAACTTACCAACAAGCTCGTGATTGCAAGGTGGGGAGATTTTCCTCTTGTGTAAGGCCTAACAGTGGCCTAACGAACGGTGGTGTTATGTTGTTCATACTCACCAGAGCTGTAAGCTTCTCTAGATTCACTGAAAATGTAGGAGACTCTTTGGCTTTGAAGGTGATAAATGCTTGCTTTGCTATTCTTTGTATGGTGCTCATTCTCAACTTTCAAACCTGCAATCATCTCACTTCAAACATCCTTCTGACGAAGCTCGCTCTGCACTGCACAAGAGACCACCATGAGTACTACAGAACATAATACCAATGCACCACCTTAAGCGCCTGCCCAGCAGTGGGTGCATTTCTGGGATTTGGAGCTGATTTTCAAAGGACTAATAATTTGATTTGGAATAAATTGAATTAAAAGATTAACATTAGTCATTGATTGAAAACGTTGCATGCAAGAGGACTTGGAAAGAGGGAAGATTCAAGGGCTGTTGTAACCCGGTAAATCTGTCATTATCTGTATGATATATGCACATGGCTCCACGAACGTCACACACAAAAGGTTTCTGTTCGTTAGTTCCTTGTTAGTGTCTATTCGTTTCAAAATTCATTCCCGTTTCATCATTCACACCCAGGGGCGTCGCCAGACTTTTATAAATGGGGTGGATTTGGTAAAGAATTAAGTTTCGAAAGGTATACCCCACCCAGCCATTTTTACACCGATTTTGCTAAGGAATGAATACTACGTAGTACGGTCAAGTACTGCAGTATGGATCATTAGTTTACGCATGGGCACATTTGATATTCTGACAGTCTGAAATTTCAGCGAGCCTGCATAGGACCGTAGGTCACAATGACTCATAAATGGAGTACAAAGACCAGCATGCCTTGCGTGAAATCAGCGACTTATTCTGCACAGCTTCCAGAATTACTGACTGTACGAAATTCACAAAAACAAAAACAAGACGATGGCAAAGGCTGCTGGTCTTTGTACTCCCTTTAAATGTATCACAGAAAAAGGCAGCAACAAATATGAAAGCACGCAAAAGCAAATCGTGATCTTCTATACCATATGATCTGAATAGAAACTTTACATGAGCTCATTACGAACAGTAACAAAACAACAGCTGTTTTACTAGCACACCACGTTATATTAAACTTTCTATGTAATGGACAATTCTGTTATTAGGCGCATGAGATATGTTTGGGTATGTTCATAGCCATCTTCGTACTACCCTGGCCTGGGTGCCTCTCCTGTAACAAAGAGTAGACAAAGGGGGGGGGAGAGAAAGGAAGATTTCTGTTTCCTTTCCTCGTCCTTTTCTTAAAATTAATCTTTTTATTTAAAGGCTCTGGCACCCCGGGTACTCTCGTACGTTTCGAAATAAACGCATTCTAAATGTACACACATTCTAAATATCTGAAAAATAGAAAGGAGGGAAAAAGTTCAGTCAAGCTTGTAATATAATGTAAGTATATATTCAACTTTGTTTCTTGTTACGCATTCGATAAATACGAATGTTCAAACCTGTTAATATATTTTGGTGCACGCCATATGCATCCAAAACGCACCGTGGTAACTAATAAGAAATACCATTTTCAGGCACATACTAGCCTGCGTGCAGACTCTACTGATCAGTCTACTCTACTGATAAGAAATCAAGAGAGTCTGCACGCAAGCTAGCATATACAGAGACGTTGACTTTATCTAATACGCTTTCCATAATGCCATGTAACTTTCCAGAAGTCCTTGAAACGGCAAGACTACAAATTCACAAATTCTTTCCTTTTTATATGCAGGTCAAATATGGCAGCACTTGATAGCTGATGTGGAATTCACAAAGATGGAAGTACTTTTATTTTACCAGCAAGAATATATCTGTTTTGGAAAGTCTGTTCGAGATATTTCGCACCCTTGACTGGCTAGTAGTGAGAGATTCTGTGTTTTACAACAAGGCATTAAATCTTCAAAAACATTGTACGATTTGTTAATGCATCTTTCATTCGATTTAAAGGGAATCTAAGCATATATAAGCCTTTGATAAAAATAACCTTACCAATACAATAGGCCGTAACCCATACCACACCATATTTGGGTAACTGATCTATGTCAACAGGAAATACTGATCTCTGATAGGCTAGAATTTGACCGCAAGTGGCTTGAGCCACTTTTATATGCTTACATTCCCTTTAATGGCTTGACAGAAATTTCAGGTACTTCGCTGTAAGTGTTCATTGGCGACCTTTGATATCTTGATAAATTTCAGGATTACAGTGATAAATTTCAGGATTACAGCTTCCGGGCTATTCTAGTACCGCATTCCTATAGGGTCCTTGTAGGTTTCTGGTAGGTTTTTGGTAGGTTTTTGGTAGGGTTTTGGTAGGGTTTTGGTAGGGTCTTGGTAGGGGTTTGGTTAGGATCAGCAGAGGCACTGTGTGTGGTTCTGTACTAGCGCCAAAGCTCCTTCTAGGTTTCGAACAGTTTTCCTGTTGTGAAGCCTCCAAATTACTAAATCGTGGACCAGAAAAGCTAAAGATTTCTGCTTACCGCAATCTTATAGGTAGATCNCGATAAATTTCAGGATTACAGCTTCCGGGCTATTCTAGTACCGCATTCCTATAGGGTCCTTGTAGGTTTCTGGTAGGTTTTTGGTAGGTTTTTGGTAGGGTTTTGGTAGGGTTTTGGTAGGGTTTTGGTAGGGTCTTGGTAGGGGTTTGGTTAGGATCAGCAGAGGCACTGTGTGTGGTTCTGTACTAGCGCCAAAGCTCCTTCTAGGTTTCGAACAGTTTTCCTGTTGTGAAGCCTCCAAATTACTAAATCGTGGACCAGAAAAGCTAAAGATTTCTGCTTACCGCAATCTTATAGGTAGATCTTCATAAACTATGGGACCTTGAAGATTTTACTATTCTTCCTTGATCGATATAGGATTTACAGTAATTTTCTAATTTTACAGTGATTTACAGTGATTTTTTAATTTTTTCAAAGCATTTCGTCGTTCTTTCAATAAAAAGAGGAACGCAATGATTCTGAGAATAATCAAGGTATCGAACAGTGCCAATAAACACTTAACAACAAAGTACCTGAAGTTCCTTTGAAGCCATCAAATCAAATGAAAGATGCATTAACCAATCGTGCAATGATTTTGAAAGATTTGATTCCTATGCTGTATTTTACAGGTGCCAGTTGCTCCACCACAGTTCCCTCATTTCCATTGCTTACAAAGCTTCTAATTTCTTTATATCTTCGAGAAGTCTCTTTGAATCAGCGACAAAGTCAAGTGGTACAGCGGTAACACAGGAGACCTTGAATCTTGACTCATCCTATGAAAAAATGAAAAATGTGAGGGCCTTGCGAAGAATGGTAAAGACCGAAATTAAAAAAGCAGCCTGACTGAAATATTGAAAGCATGAACCTTTTAGCTATTCTGAAAAAGAATCTGAATCGAAAGATATTGTGATGCATGAGTAGAATTTTCGAATGTGCACAATAGTGATAGAAGCTCTTACACCACTCAATCGAACTAATAATGCTCCTTCGAGGCTCTTCTGTAGAATAGCTGAAATATATATTGTGAATAAAAACAACACTCCAACGCATTCCAAAGATCGATCAGGACAACGCAAAATTGATACACAAAACCATTTGAAAGTGTTTAATAGACCTTTTGACTATTCTATAAAAGAGTCTGGATCGAGTGATATTTTCATACTTTTTTATGAACTTTCTTTGACTCACCTTATAGACCTATGAAATTTGCTTTAACATAAAAATGTTGCCTATACATACGTTTTGATCCTGAGATGCTCAACCAAAATGGATGAAAAGAGGAAGTTGTTGCAAGAACACTTACGTTATACACCTCAACTTTGGCGCGAAATTTGAAATTGAAGGCTTTGAATGAAGCTTCCGAAAAGACGTCATCAAAGGCAGTCTCATCCTGTGAAGATAAATCGTTGGTATAAATAAGTTCTTCAAGAACACGATACAGTGAAAGAACAGAAAACAGTGATAGAACAGAATGATAAGATTTGCAAATAGAAATCAGCTAAATTTCACCTCGACATAATCTTGGACTATTCTCTTTGTGTGTGTGTAACTTTATTTTAATTCGATTATTTACAAAATAGCTAACAATATATAAAGTATTGAATAATATATATAAGTTGACAAATCTAAAAACAAATATTTTCTAAACAATATAACTAAATTGGTTGGCACTTACAGGCACTATATTTGCAGTTTTTACCATTCCCATTGTTTTATTAAAGCCTTAAGATTTTTAAAATGTTCTGCTGATTTCATTTCGTTTGGTAAGCCATTCCAAATCTGTGGCCCGATAGACTTAAGATTTTTAGACCCAATGCTGTTTGATTAGGCCTGACATGGGCAAAGTTATTTGAATTTCATAATGAATAATGCGCAAACGTTTCCGTGCGTTCTGGCACCACAAAACAACTTGTTTTTCTTTCTTCATCAAAACAAACAAACTATTTACAAAACAACAAGGCTAAGTAACTACGTGCCATCCATAGTGGGAAAGGACTTATAGTCAGCGAGTTCCACTACACGTTTTTTTTTNATATATAAGTTGACAAATCTAAAAACAAATATTTTCTAAACAATATAACTAAATTGGTTGGCACTTACAGGCACTATATTTGCAGTTTTTACCATTCCCATTGTTTTATTAAAGCCTTAAGATTTTTAAAATGTTCTGCTGATTTCATTTCGTTTGGTAAGCCATTCCAAATCTGTGGCCCGATAGACTTAAGATTTTTAGACCCAATGCTGTTTGATTAGGCCTGACATGGGCAAAGTTATTTGAATTTCATAATGAATAATGCGCAAACGTTTCCGTGCGTTCTGGCACCACAAAACAACTTGTTTTTCTTTCTTCATCAAAACAAACAAACTATTTGCAAAACAACAAGGCTAAGTAACTACGTGCCATCCGTAGTGGGAAAGGATTTATAATCAGCGAGTTCCACTATGTATGGCAATTACAATTAAATTGTTCCAATGGTGTAAGAATAGCCTTAACGCTGAGGAATAGCCTTAACGCTGATGTCAAGACAGCGTCGATCTCAAATCGATTCAAAGCTGCATATAAAACCAGCCAGTAATCTTTTCGGTTGAACTCCTTATTTACATACCAGTTTTATTTTTATCTTCATCGTTACATGTAAATTTTGATTAGAGATATTTATTTGTTGTTATTTTACAGGGCAATTTGGAAATCAGTATTTAACTGTATATTTAACCCTGTTTAAAGAATTTAAAATGAAATGAAACATGAAAAATGAAATGAAAGTAGTCGTAAGAGAGGTACAGCCCGGGAGCAAACATTATTCGCCATTGTGTAAGGCACTTTTCAAGGACATTGTGAACAAATAAAAGCAAAATCCTTGTCATTATCTTAAAATTCTTACCTCATCTTTCAGCCGTCCGATATTTTCAGCGGTTGTACCCAAGATGGCTTCCCCACTTTCCTGGAAGGCTGTGACCCATTGATTGCCAGTGCAGTCGCAGATATTCGTCTGCAAATAAAGGGAAAAAATAATGTCATGGTTAAGAAGCGAGGACTTTTTCCAATAAAAAATGCTGTGGTTCTGGGGTGGTCAGGATGTCAGGGACTGCAGGCGGGAAGTTGTAGTGGGAGTTTCCTTCTGGTTTCCTTCGGGTCGTTGGATGGGGTGGGGGGATGCGTTGGCAATTCGTGCAGTCTTTTTTAGGGTTTGCCTTCTTTATGCCACTTTGGTGATGAATTTTGGCGAAAAACTACCAATTTTTAACCATTTGTTGCGGATTTCAGTGAAACTGACCCGTGTTTACGCAAAATTTGCCGAAAAATGACCCTCGTTTGGAGAATTTTGGGCCAAAATCCACCCACATGGGTAGCACATACCCGTACCCTCAACATGTTATGTACCCATCTTCGGATATCATCTTAACACTTTTACTTACCGACATGATTAATCTGTATTTGAAATTTGGGTAACTTCTGTTGCATTTCTCACATCTGTATTCGCCTCCTTCATCAACCACCTTCTTGTTACATTCGGCACTTGGGCAAGCCTTTGGAAAAAGATATGAAGTTAGCTAAACTTTCAAATAATGGCATGTCCATGATGTTCGTGCTATTGAAATCAAAATTCTATTTCAGAAACTGATTATTGAATTAAATTTCAATTTAAATGCCAAATAAATCATGGGCCACAATGGAATGTGGAATTCTCTATTCCCATACAAACCCCTTACAGGCATTTATCTAATTTTTGGGTCTTAAAGATGAGTGATTTCACCAAACAAAATTTTCTAATCTAAGTTAAACTTAGACTGATAGATTAAAATCTTTATAATCGATGAAAATAAGTCGACAGCAACAATGCAGTGTAGATTCATATTTTCTGCTTATGCCAACTTTGATCTTTAAGACAGTCTGACATTTTAGCATGACCGCAAAGGCCCCTGGGTAACGATAGTCCATTAACAAAATAGATAAAAATAATTACCTTGTACAGGCAATTGTCTTTCTTGAAGAAAACAACTGTTCCTCTTAATGAGAAGTAGTCAGGCTGTAGAGAAAGAAACAACAATCAACAAAGTCAGTCAAAAAATGCATGTCTCTTTAACCATGAAACAAATTTAGTTGTTTTAAAACTGGAATGATTTTCGTTATACTTTGGCAATTTGATAGGTCCCTACTTCAACCTTCCTACTTTTCTCGATCTTGCTAAATCCTACTACATTAATCATGTGTTCATTCATTCATTCATTCATTCATTCATTCATTCATTCATTCATTCATTCATTCGATCGTATACTAATTCGTATACAAAGTTTCCAGAGAATAAAAAAATTCTAAATTCAAGGATCAATGTTAAAATGCCAAAAACAAAAAGGACGTAAACGTCCAATCTTACAATATAGTGGATAACTAGAGAATGAAATAAGATATTAAAAATTCCCAACTGTATTTTCTATCACTTAAGGCCCTGTAACACGATGAGTTGAAACTTGCTTGCAATGGCATTTTACAAAACATTGCACCGTGTAACACCCCGAAATTTGACGACGATTTGGCAGATTTTCTGTAAAGAGCACTGCGAGGCAGTTTCTAGCCTGATAACCAGATCCAATTTCAAAAGAAATAGTGGTCTGTTAAACACCGCCGTAGAGCTTTTTCAAGCCTCGTTTTAATATTGCTCAGAATTCAAGGTCTTGATGGAAATTTATGCGAATAATTTGCTGATTTTTGTAAAAAAAACCAATTATCCATGTACTTCTTTGCAAATTTTCTGAAAAAGGAATATTGCAGTTTCAATACGACTTGATTACTTTTTGTTCCGCCTTGCATAGAAATCTAGTCTCGGCAGACAGTTGGATTGCACACCCTTGGGTAAGAGATTAAATTTCTATGCAAGGTAGAACAAAGTGTATTTAAGTCATAAATGTCAAAGAACTACATGGATAATTGGTTTGTTTAAAAAAATCAGAAAATTATTCGCATAAATTTCGATCAAAACCTTGGATTCTGAGCAATATTAAAACGAGGCTGGAACAAGCTTTACGGCGGTGTTTAACATACCACTATTTCTTTTGAAATTGGGTCTGGTTATCAGGCTAGGCAGTTTCACGAAAAGTAGAACTTGTTTCTACTCAGGCAACGGCTTGCACCAAAAAAAGTTGAGGATTTCCTCTGAAATTTCCATGCAACACCCCCAGTGAAACTTATCTCGCAACACTATTGCAAGCAAGTTTCACGTAAAAGCTCATCGTGTAACAGTTTTATTCATTTGCACTTTTCATTTTAGGTGATTTTTAAAAGTAGGATACTTTTACTAACCTTATCCCCCATTCCAAGATTCTCAGCTTTCATTTGTGCAATAGTCTTGAATTGCCCTGATATACCTGAAGTTAAATCACAGCAAGTAGTAATGCAAAATTTGCATTACTAGTAGATTAAATTACTAAATTATCATTAAACTACTTACATTATTAAATACTACATACTTACGTTATCAAATTACTAGTAATGCACAATTTGCAATATGAAGCATAGGGTTCCAAAGCTTTAAAAAGGTTGGTGTAAAATTCTATGACCTCTTCCTTTTAACTGAATGCTTCAAAGAAAGTTAGCTATTTCTCTAAATTTTCAATATTTTCAGAATTAGACTGTTTTCTTCTTTTTCAAGAATTCGATAAAAACTATGGGAAAAATTTAAAACCATCGTAATTTCTAAACTCGTTGACGAAACATGAAGCAGTTTTCAAGAAATAGTTTTGGATGTCTACAATCNATTAAACTACTTACATTATTAAATACTACATACTTACGTTATCAAATTACTAGTAATGCACAATTTGCAATATGAAGCATAGGGTTCCAAAGCTTTAAAAAGGTTGGTGTAAAATTCTATGACCTCTTCCTTTTAACTGAATGCTTCAAAGAAAGTTAGCTATTTCTCTAAATTTTCAATATTTTCAGAATTAGACTGTTTTCTTCTTTTTCAAGAATTCGATAAAAACTATGGGAAAAATTTAAAACCATCGTAATTTCTAAACTCGTTGACGAAACATGAAGCAGTTTTCAAGAAATAGTTTTGGATGTCTACAATCAAGCAAAACTCTGTCACTCTTCTAGTGTAAGATTTGAAAGTTGGCATCACATCCTCAAATGAGTTGAAATATGACATACGCTGCAATTTCGAAAAATATTCAAGAGTTCTGAAAAGTCCAAGGATAGAATTATAGATAATAAGCAGCTAACGTTTCGGCCCATTAAATTCAAAGAAATAGCTCACAGAATTTTACACCCACCTTTTCACACAGATTTAAAGAATTGGAACCTGTGCTGTAGTACGGTGCAAATATACCGGACGAGACAACAAAGTTAAGACTTTGGCAAGCCTGTACTTTGCTAGCTATTCATCAGATTCCTTAAAACTTATCATCACTGTGTAGGTAACATGTCGGTAACATGATGGTAACAGGTAACATGTCAATTTAGATATTAAATTTAGTTACATTGATTACCATTGTCAACTTAGTAACATGTAACTTAGGTAACATGTTAGGTAACATGTTAGTAACTTAGGTAGTATAGCAACTTAGATAACAAAATTTAGTTACATTGATTACCATTGTCAACTTAGTAACGAGTAACTTAGGTAACATGTAAGGTAAAATGTAGGTTAACTTAGGTATGTTAGGTGACATGTTAGTAACTTAGGTAGCATGTCAACTTAGATAACAAAATTTAGTTACATTGATTACCATTGTCAACTTAGTAACAAGTAACTTAGGTAATATGTTAGGTAACATGTTAGTAACTTAGGTAGCATGTCAACTTAGATAACAAAATTTAACTACATTGATTACCATTGTCAACTTAGTAACAAGTAACTTAGGTAATATGTTAGGTGACATGTTAGTAACTTAGGTAGCAAGTCAACTTAGATAACAAAATTTAGTTACATTGATTACCATTGTCAACTTAGTAACAAGTAACTTAGGTAACATGCTAGTAACTTAGGTAACATGTCAACATAGATAACAAAATTTAGTTACATTGATTACCATTGTCAACTTAGTAACAAGTAACTTAGGTAACATGTTAGTAACTTAGGTAGCATGTCAACTTAGATAACAAAATTTAGTTACATTGATTACCATTGTCAACTTAGTAACAAGTAACTTAGGTAACATGTAAGGTAACATGTTAGTAACTTAGGTAACATGTCAACTTAGATAACAAAATTTAGTTACATTGATTACCATCGTCAACTTACTAACATGTAACTTAGGTAACATCTCGGTAAAATGTAGGTAACAGGTAACATGTCAACTTAGATAATAGATCTAGTTGGTTTAAATCGCTCACACTCTTCCCTAGTTATGAAAGACTTTATTAGACTTCATCTCAGAATCCTTCAAAACAGGCCAAAAATGCTCCACCAAAATTTGCTACCAATGCAACATGACATAATTTGCTACCAATTCAGTTCCCTAATGAACGCAAAATATATAATTTCTACTTCTAGGTTTGAATACAATAGTTGCACCACACTAAATAATTACGTAGGTAGGTACATGGGCACAAATAGGGTTTCCCAAAATATGCATACCTCCATCAGATCTTTGTCCAGAAATCGACTTCACTCCTGCATCTTTGCCAACTTGGTCGTACCTGAAGGATGATAAATTGAATAACAAATTGATGTGCTACACTTTCAAAGTCTACACTGATGACTCATACATGCAAGGAGAGGGTGCAGGACTATTACCAGACATGACTGCATCGAGGGGCAAACAACAAACATTTTCCGACAGCAAAATCATCAACAACGACAACAACAGCAACAACAATGTTTATAGGAACATACGTTACATTCATTCGTCATATGACTCAACAAAATTCTTCAGGAACTAAAATTTAGCCTTATTTTCACAATCCAATTTCGCAACACACACAATCAGTAAATAGTTATCAGAGATCTGAATATTACATTTTCAAAAATTCCTGTCAGAATTTATCCTGTAACGGTAACAAATCAGTTAATTTACCAATAAATTCACACAAAAGTAAGAATTATACATCCTTACCATCCTCGAAGAGTATGTGCTTCTGGTATATCAGGATTTATATGGAATAGACTGCTGTTCAGTACAGACAATGATCGTCCTATTAAAACAAGCAAGCATAAAAATCAAATAAAATATCAAAATTCCTCCTACGGTTGGACTCCATGTCAGAGTTTTCTACCTGCATTTACTAAGGCAAATAATTACATCAATAATTAATAGATGTTTTAGCTATTCATCAAAAGAACCTGGATCCAGCGTTATTTTTATACATTTTTATACTCGAGGTTCGATCGAGAGGCGTTAGAACTTCTATCACTATTGTGTACAGTCGAAAATTCTACGAAATGCAGCAAAATATCGTTCGATTCTGATTCATTCCAGAACAGCTAAAAGATCTATTGTCAAGACCTAATATCTTGATTAACCGATCTTCAGGCCAGAGATCTCGATAACGAATTTGATTGGTCGGGCAGCAGGCAATTGTTTCCTGAATTTCCCGTCGTCAAGTGATACAAAATGGTGCTTCAGTTCTTGCGTTGCTGCTAGTGTATCAATGTGCTGATTGTTTTCTTTTGTTTCCTCTAGATGAGGTACTAAACCAAATACTAACTTTTCGTTTCTGGAAACATGGAACAAAATCAATCCCTCGGTAGTCGTATTGCCCTCGCAAAAGTTAGTATTGGTATATCCTTGGTCATCATTACAATTTACTTCCTTGCTGTTGGTTTCTACCTTGAATCAAAAATGGCTTTTAGGAAGACTGAGAAGCTAAGCTTATGGAAGCAATTTATTGGTCTGTCCTCTCGATATGACCCGATATTTCAGAGAGATATGAACAGTCCTCACTATAAGTTGCAGGTTTGGCGAGGCAGGGACTCGAAATACCAACTTTCAGATTAATAGGCAAGCACACTGCCATCCCAAAATTCATACTGCAAAAGAAAATGTTTCAGTTCATTTCAAATTTAAAATGTTTTAATTAATACTTACCACCGAAGTCTGACACTTTCGCTCCTTTTATAGCAACAACCGGACTTTTATCGACATGTTCATCAAACTTCTCAGCCTGGTTATGGAAAAAGAGAGTTATTAGAATGAGCAAATTACCTACTTAACGCAAAGCAGCAACCCCTCTCCCTTTATGTGTTTATTTTTGTTCATTTTCTTTATATCTAGTATAGTTGAATTGTAAGTGCCAGCCATAGTGGAGACCAGATGACTCAGCGTCCTTCCCCGCTGTAGCTGGTACATAGAAATGTATCTATTTTGTAGTTTAATTTTTTTTTAAATCAGTAAAAAAATAATTACCTACAGCATTTATCTGTGCAATAGAATGGGGCAGCATTGTTCATTCCTACTACTGAAGACTTTAAACATCCATCAAATACGTAACTGCTTAGTTGCACCGCGCCTTCCTCTTGTCATGTTTTTTCTTTTAAATTCAATCAAGGACCTCGTTATTCCAGTCCCTCCTTACTAATTTCGAGCTATTCAAATTATTATATCATCATTAATATTATCCATTTATCTAAAGTAGGCCTATATACATAAGTAGCTATAGAATAAAAACTGACTCAAGCCTACAACAAAGTAAAATTGTTTGAAAAGAAAAATATAAAGCCCAAAGCTCTGGTTTGCAGGCTGATGCAAATTTGAGCTTTTAAGATTGATATTTCTGCTCTCAAAGCACCAATACCAACAAACGAGGTATCAATGTTCGAGTTGACTAATGAGGGACATTTTGAGAGTGATTAACCATTGATTAAAGCTAAATTCACATCGCTGGAGTCAATCAAATCAGTATACTTTTTTTTGGACACCCGGCATACTCACCTGTTCTCCCCAGAGAGTCACATTTACAGCAGTCTCCGATCTGTCTACGACACTTAGGTCCCTCTTTGATACCTGAATGGAAGATAAATGAACAGATGATCAAAATCGATTCTTAAAGAAGTAATACAATGAGTAATTGGCCATGATAAAATTCAGCTTGTGCAAATAATAGCTAGGTAGAAAGATATGGCTATACTTTCAAAACTTCAGATGTTAAGACAGCACAATTACATAGGGTTCGTTTCTTCACATTGAAACGATGTAGCACCTGAACAAAAACTTTCCTCGACAAAAATATCATTCCGGGCCATTGGCTGAAGCTAAATGATTGAAAATACAAGATGTTCAAAACATTGTATGTTCTTGGAACAACATGCACCAGAGATGCACAAGAACATGTGGTACGTGAATTGCCATTTTCTTACAAAACAGCGACCAGATAACTGATCAATAAAATTAAAAATTGTGCAAACTGTGTATTTGCAAAGTAGTTTTGAGAACAATTGAATATGAGAAATACGTTTTGAAGTCCTCCTGCGGAGAGCAGTATCCAGTATGACTGTTGAAGTCTAAGTGAGCTAAATGTAAGACATCAACTTTTGAAGAAAATGAAATTACTTGTCTGTTAGTTGCTCTTGTCGTTATTTGCATCACATCTTGAGCAGACTTCACAACACCAATTATATCTAAAAAGAATTTAAGCAGTCGATTTAATTACAAAAATTTAACTGGTTTTGCCAAATAAAATCAGTGCGATCGCACATCTATTAGAATATGTTTTTATTCTCGAAAAATGCTCTCAAGATACTTCAGAAGACGATCTTCTTTTCCAATGATTTTCTGGAAAATACAGGGTGAGTTAAAAAAAAGAATCCCCGTTTCGAAGGCCACTGCTCCCTGAATATCAAAGCAATAATATCGAAAACTGTCTTGTTTCATTGCCAATATGTTCAATTAGGTTCAGTAATTTTCCCGGTTTTAATCGGCCATTTCTTCCCGTGGATATGGGAGACTTTCTGCAGAAAAAGCCCCTTCCAAAAACCTGCAAAAACGAGTGAAAACAACGAGCAAATTTTCCTTGGTTTTCTTTCCTAAAAATGATGACACTCACATGTATTCATGTATTCTGTCAGGGAGAATGGAATCCCCCTGAATAGGTTATCCATACCAGGCAAGGGAAGACTTTTCCATCCTCCCAAAGAGGATAGTAGGTACTAAAGCGTGCTGAAGTCATTGCTGTAAGGCCCGTGTAAGGCAGAAATGTTAGGGAAATTTGTTCGTTATTTTGGGCACGTTTTCAACGTTTCATGAAGAGGCTTTCTCGAGAAAATCCCTCATAATTTCAGAACGAAGTGGCCAATTTCAGTCAGGTAAATTTTAAAATGGATTGGAACATGTCTACCATTAAACTATATATTTGCCGATATCATCATCTTGATATCCAGGGAGCCGTGACGTTTCAAACGGGGATTCTTTTTATTGACTCACCCGGTACCAGGTGAGCATTAAAAGTTCATTAAAAGTTGATAGCATTAAAAGTTCGCATGTTTGAAAATTGATAGCACTAACAGTACTTGATGGATTGGAATGAATCGAATTTTGCTTGATAGCCGAGAGAAAGAAGAAGCAGTATTTTTGTGATTACACGCGATTTAATAAGCACATTTTGTGTACATTCTCGTTTACTCAAACATGACACTCAAGAAGAAGAAATTTAGATAAGTGCAAAATGAAGATTACAATGAGTAATCGAATTATTGCATACCAACTAAAGCATCTTTGTTTACGCTCTCCAAATCACCAATGTTGACAAAACTGAACTGAACTTGTGGCAAATCAACCTTCTCTTCGCACTGAAAACAAAGAATGACAACTTTTAGAATCTTTGGATCACCAAGCTAATCGATCTTTCTAATATTATCGCATGCTCTGCTCTTTAAATCTGAAATATGCTTCTCGTAGGTATAGTAATGATTCATGTTATGGCTCCCTTCTGTTCATCGGAAGCTTCTTTGACAGCAACGGACACGTCTTTTACGGATCTTGTGACTACTTTAAAGTTAAAACAAATATCCATAAATCAAATGATATTATACCCCAAATCCCCTAAAGTTGAGAACCGATCTTCGAAATGAAACGCTCGCTAAAAATTTCTTAGGCTTAGGTGTTATTGACATGTGATTTTCAATTTCTTTTGTTCATCTGGTAAAAAAGACGCCTGTTTGAATCGTTACTTTGTTCTTCGCACGAACAAGGGCAGATTTTGTAATACAATAGCATGAGTTGCTTTTGTTGACACCTCAATTCAAAGCGATTAGGGATTGCAGACAAAGGAAATTCTCTCAACCAGTAATTCAAAACAAACAAAGCCGCAAATTTTTCTTTGAAACCCAGGTAGCTAGCTCACTCGTTGTGCATTCCAGAAATTGGTTTTAAGGGCAAACACGAGCATAGATCGAAAGAAGAAGGATGCATCTACACATCTGCCGCGGGCATTTTATTTGTTTGGTTCACAAGCTGTTTAGGAGGCAATTCATTTTCTTATTTTTTTGGGTGGTATCAAAACATTTACTGCTCAGCTTCTGGACCAAAGAAATAAAATGCCCGCGGCAGATGTGTAGATATATCCTTCTTCTTTCGATCTATGCTCATGTTTGCCCTTTAAAATAATTTCTGGAATGCACAACGAGCGTGCTAGCTACCTGGGTTTCAAAGAAACATTTGCGGCTTCGTTTGTTTTGAATTACTGGTTGAAAGAATTTCCTTTGTCTGTGATCGCTAATCGCTTTGAATTGAGGTGTCAACAAAAGCAACTCATGCTATTGTATTACAAAATCTGCCCTTGTTCTTCGCATGAATTGAACTGACGAGTGTGCGACAAGACGCGTTTATTGTTACTCAACATTGTTCTTTATTGCCGTTACTGGTGAGTTAACAACTTATTTCTTTCCTTTTAGGCTTTAAAATTAACTTGTTTTTCTCTTGCAGGATTCAACAGTTTTCTCTCTAGCTACAGGTTTATTTTGGTTGTTGTTCTTTTACGTGAGTTAACAGTCTTCTTTCTACAGATTACGGTGTTTTTGTTGCGTTTATGGGTTTGTACGGTGAGTCCGTTATGTAAGGCTATTTTCAAATTTTGTACCACAAATCATTTGCGTACATAAAAATTTCTATCGCATAAAACAGGTATCAATGAAGTTTGAAAAATACTAAGCAGCTTCTGCCACTGCTTCCAGGAAAACATTTTGTGGGCATTGTCGAAAGAGATGAATTTATACAGTAAAATAAAGAGGCTTACCAGCTCAATAGAAGTGTCGTTATTAATGTACATTTCATAGTCATTCTTTAATGACGAGTATTGTTTGTTGGCAGTCCTCAGTGATCCCTTTGTGATGAAATATACCTTGAAATAGACGTAAAAATTGATCATTGATATCTTATCATCTACGTTGGGGAGGAAATAAAAAAATGACATTCCAATGATCTGAAGCATTTTATTCATTTCTCCTAAATATCAATTTGAAGGCGTTGTGGCGTAGTGGTGTAATCCTCTGACATTGCAGCCAGAACAGCCAGGCGGACAGGGTTCGATCCAAGGTAGAGCCCCACCGCTTGAGCATCATGACAAGGAGTCGCAGGCCTATTCTATTTCTGCAATCCCAGCGCTTGGCGCTAAAAACGCAACTTCACCTTCACTTCACCTTCAAACGGAACTTTGTGGCACAAATCGACTCTCAGCGCTTGGCTGTAAACAAGACACTAAGTTAGGTTCCTTTAAATTTCCCTTGCTCGAAAATGCATACTTTGTTTGCAGAAATCTCTGCAAAAGTCACTCAGTTTATGATATTTCCGAATCAAACCATTGAAACAGAGTTTGAAGTTCATAAATTCGTTAAAGTAGATTATTCATTGTAATGTAGCGACTGAGTTTAAATCGATCCACTTTTCATGATATGACTGTAAGTTTTCAATAACTCCCAGATTATGATATGCTTCAATGCCACTGAGTAGCATATGTTAAAAGCCAAAATTCGGACATCAACATTTTCGGACATTTCATGCGTCCAAAAATTTTACCGTCCGAAATTTTTTGTAGTCCGAAAAAATTAGTGTCCGAAATTTTTGCAGCATAGAAAAATCACAGCAAAACATTTCCACTGTTTACATAAGTACGTGTGTAAGATCACGGCTTACATATGGAGTCCAGGCGTGGCCTCCCAGAGAAGAGAAAATAAGAAAACCAGAAGTGTTCTGGATAGGATGCCTTAGAACCATGGCTACGGGTGGTTCGAAGCGTAAAAATGTTGATGAACGTGAATACAGCTTCCAATACACGAATCAAGAAATACAAAATATAGTTGAAACAGCTCCTCTGCAAGATATAAATATGCACAATACCAAACATATATCTCACATGTATGTAGAAGTGAGAACACTGCTATCACAAAAGATTGTTATTTGCAACGGCTACGAAGAAATACTATAGTGATTCATGGCTGAAAATTGCTACTATTTTGAGTGTGTCAAGTGAGCAAGCTAAGAAAGTGACACAAAGTAAACATGAGTTCACTGAGCTGGTCCAAAAACGGACTACCGGGTGACCCAGAAAAAAGTGACCCAACGCAATCTGTTATAGAAAAAAAAGTAAGTGGCAGATTGAAATATTTCAAACGTTTTTCTGTCGCTAAAAGACCAGCCTACATTTTGAGTATTTTTCGCAATTTTTTTCGGCACGGGAAAGTTCCCGAATTATGGATTTTGAGGAAAAGGGCAGGCTTGAAATTCTCAAAAAGTCGTCAAAAACAGGGGATCGATTTGAAGCCATTTCAGATCTTCAAAACAACGAGGAGCGTAATCCTTAATTTTGGAAATTTACCGTGCCGAAAAAAATTGCGAAAAATACTCATAGCATAGGCTAGTCTTTTAGCGACAGAACAACGTTTGAAGCATCTCAATCGGCCACTTACTTAACTTTCTGTAACAGATTGCGTTGGGTCACTTTTTTCTGGGTCACCCGGTAGTTCGCCTCTGTGACTTTAAAGAAGTTGTTTGAAGGATTCTACAGGTACAGGTATCATCCTCAACAATAATCATTTGTGGAAATTTCTGACCAAACACCCATAAATTGAAGCAAGATGTATAAATGCATGACATTTTTAGTATGAAATAAGCAAAGTAAACAGAAAATATGTAGTTGTTTAGTCGTCCAAAATTGCTATATAACCGTCCGAGATCCCGTGGAAAAACGTAAACATCTTCTCCGAAATTTGTTCGTCCGAAAGTTTTAGCTTCTAATGCATCTTCCGTAATTTGAAACTTTATTTTGCTGCACCACAGTTAACTTCCCAGCAGTATTTAATAAGCAAAATATTACCTTTCCAATTTCGATCTTTTCATAGAATCTATCCACGGCCTCGTGAAATCCAGTCGCTTTGATTTCTCCCTGAAGTTATGACAGATTACAACATGTAATAGAATTTGTCAAACCATATAAACGAGCCAAGAAATTCAAAATGCTAAAATATGTTCAGAGCTAACATGCAGTACTTGACTGTAACATTACCTTCAGATAAAATTAGAGCATATTAATTTAGTTTAGTTTATTTTCGAATTTGATAAGTTTCTTCTTATTCTGTAATTAGAAGCTACTTTTATTTATTCAAATCAAAATAAGATGATAACAACAACAACAACATAATTATTCCCTGATACTGTATTTTGTGTTAATTAAGCTCATATGAACTTAGAATCAACAATAGAGCATTGTATCTATTGTTGAAAAAATAAAAAGTACCTATATTGTCTTTAATACCTGACTGACGTTTCAAAAACGAGGGAATACAAAAATCCCGCCAACCCATTGGTTAATCGCACATTTCCCGCGGTTTTCCTGTAGCCTGGTATAATACGATACAAGGACGCGTTTTTGTCACCACAGCAACGGATTTAGGCCTGTGAGATTTACAATAAACTCAAGTGACATAATAGTAACAAAATGCGTTTGACTAAATGATATGAGTCAAAATTAGAAGATGTCAGGTAATAAAACTCATACTACCCGGTTTTGTAATTGTACCGGAAAATATAAAGCCCTTGATCTTATTGCACAGACCTCGCAAGCTCGGTTTGTACTTTTAAGACCTCGGGCTTTATATGTTCCTCCTGCACAACACAAAACCAGTTAGCATGCGTATAGTACAACTAAACAACAGAACATAGACAAAGTGTAGTAGTAGCTTTCAATTTAAAATAAACATAGGGTTGTTGCTTACAGATTCATCGAGAAGATCGAGACTGAACAATTTCCCTTCTCCTTTTGAATTACTCCATGTTCGAATTCCTGATTTATTGGTCACTCGTGCTCTTATTGTCCACCTGTTGCAGAAGAAGAAAGATGTAGTACAAGGGGAAAAACTTTCGCGTTTTCCGCGTTTTTGGCTGAAATTCGTGAAAGTCTATTCTGTGAAAAGCCCTAAATTTGAAATTCGCAAAAGCTTATTCCCCCCAAATTTCCTTAAATATAGGATCAAAAAGTTATATAATCAAGTACTTATATTTCTCTTCTTACTATTTTGTTGTATGTCCAAACAATTCCGGTAAATTCGGGATGATCTCGTTACAACAACCCTCTTG
Organism: Aurelia aurita complex sp. Pacific; assembly: GCA_004194395.1. Taxonomy (NCBI): domain Eukaryota; kingdom Metazoa; phylum Cnidaria; class Scyphozoa; order Semaeostomeae; family Ulmaridae; genus Aurelia; species Aurelia aurita complex sp. Pacific. Next base: position 56,995 of record REGL01001271.1, read on the forward strand.
AGCAATGCTTCTGACATACTTCAAACAAGCATAGGTATGGAAGATTCGGAAGAGTCATTAATGAAGAGTCTGGGGCCTAATTCACGCAAATTTATTTCCGCAAAAGTTTCCATTTTGGCCGATTCGCGAAAATTAATTCAAACCATTTTGCGTTTTGTGGAAAACCTATAACACAGAATTAACACAATCTGTTCTTGAGAATCCGCTTTGCAACTATTTGAAATGAATGAAGATTGAGAAAACATCATAAACCTACGCTTTTGGTTGATACAGACTTGTAGAAAACACTCTGAGGGAAAATAAAGATCCTTTCAGAGTCACATTTGAATGACATAATTACTTTCCAATTATTGTAGTTAACGAGAAGGCTGGATGATAGAAGGGATGGTAGATAGAATTTATAGAAAGTGTAAAAATACAAACCTGTTTTGATATGGAGTGAGACTGCTGATTGGGTGAACAACAGTTGATCCACCACCTGGCTTGTTCTGCATTTTTGACCTGAAGGGATGCAATATTATAAAAGGGTATTTTCCTTTGATCCCCACAAAAAAGAAACATCAACAAGAAACAAAAGCATATCTCAGGCATGACTTGGTGTGTCTCTATTTTGATTACAATTCTTCGTAAATTTCGTTCGTTCTTAATAGTTTTGATCTGAACCTTTTGCGCGCAATCCAATTCAATCAATAAACAGGGAAGTAATGAAGTTTTCGTAATTGGGACGAATTGTAATAAGTCTACTGTGTCTTCGTTTTCATTCGTTGGATGGACCCCTATCTCATATGAAAAGCAAATGAGCCCAATTATTCGAATTATTCTAAATTTAAATTTGTTCATCATCATCTAAGAATAGGAGGAGGGGCTCCCTCCTTGATAAGTTTATCTATTGAGAGAGCTTTTCCTTTAAGTAATTCCCTTCATGAAATTTGTTTTGTTCCTGTATTTGTATTTGTATTTATACATTTCATTAATTTTCTGTTTCACTGCATTTAATTTCTGTTCATTATGATACTCTTGCAGTTTAGTTATTTGTTATATACAAACATGGTTGGAATTTGAATTGTATGTTGAGGAAATCTAAAGCATGAAAACTGAATTGCACTGAGCAAAGAATTACTGCTTCGTCTATGTAATTTTCTGAAAAAATAATCACATAATTTTGCAATTTCCAGGCAGAAAATTGATTAAATTTCCCTGGTGCAAGTTTCATACTCACCCTCCACCGTAAAAAGCACTTCCTGCTCCAGCACCATATGGGTTTGGTTTGGGTTGCGCAGCTCCATTTCCAAAACCTAGAAGGAAGATATGATGTGCAAGATTCAGATTCTTGTGTGAGCGGTGGATGAGAAGCTACTACGTTTGTTTCAAATATAAAAAATGAGATGTTTGCCAGGCTACCTGTTGCATGGCATTCAAAAACTCCTTGCACAGGCAATGAAAAATTGTATTGGCTTTTTACCAATCTGTGCAAGAAGCACAATTCAAGCACTGAGTCTTACAAAACAAAAATGAACAGGATTTTCTTGATAAGGCAGTAAATAAATCGAAAATTTAGACACCTATCAAATGCACCAGCCATGATTTTTGAAAACCAAGTCAACATCAAGTACAACCGTTAGATGAAAATGAGCTTTCAGTAAAATTATTTCAACCTTTTCATAAACACTAAACTGTACATTAATGATGATCCTTTTTACTTACCTCTATTTTGTTGTTGTTGGCCTCCAAACGCAGGTTTTCTCTCATTAAAATTATTTCCTTGTTGCTGTGTTGTGTTTTTCTGCACTCCAGCTACCAAAACAATGACAGGGGCATGAGATAAAGCTCTATTATGAAGCTGCATATTATAGAAATTTTGCAATGAACAAAACTATTAGCACTTTGGGCACTTTACAAGTCAAACACGCTAAAACATTTCCTTGTAATGCACCTTTTAATTTTGATCTTGAACACTCTACTGCCCAAATTTAGCAGCTTACTGACCTACAGTAAGGTATTCACAAAACATTTTTCGAATGGGCACCAATTTTTGGCTTATTAGCAGTAAATGTTGTTTAATTCTTACAACGGCACTTTATTCATACCTAAGGTGGCATCAATCTTAAATGGTTTCAAAAATTCTGTTTTCAAATTTTTTGAATGCATATCCACTAAACACAGCCAATAAAGATTATCTAAAAAATAATATTGGATCAGGTTGCATAAAATATCAAAAACTTCAATAATTTACAAACCAGCATTTTTCAATTCCTTTGCAAGCTCTTCAATGACAGAAAGTTGATCTGATACTTGTTCAGGTGTACCAATCTTTGCAGGAACCTCTGTAGCTTTCTTCACAATTTTCATATCAAGAATTACAATAACCTTCCTGTTGATGAAAGATACAATATAGTACACTCAGCCACTGACAGAAGTAATCTACTGTACAGAGGTATTATTACTCATAAAGCATGCATTCCCACTCTGGTAGGGCACAAATAGCTGGTGCAAATTCAAGCCACATGACTGCAAAATAACATTAATGCCTGCAAAAAATTTTTGCAGGTGTTAATGTTCTTTGGAGCCCTAACATGGTTCGAAAAGAAACTTTTGCAGAGCAAAAAACTACAGTTTTTTATTCCAATTGATATTTCAATCCATGACTCACATTTGAATTAAGAAATTGTACCTGCAAACGTTTTGACTTTGGTCAGCATCTCATGCCTTTTTGTCTTTGAATAATAGTAATAGCATTGCTTTCTCTGGGCACTGGGCAAATTTTGCTGCACTCAGCTTTAAATTTGAGACCCTCCAGTTGCTATGTCTACCCACTGCTTTGTATTGGGTGCAAATAGCACCGCTCGGGCCTCAAATTTAAAACCTTGGGCCACAAATTAGCCTCATGCTCAAAAAAGCAAATGTCATTCTTATAATGAAAGGATAAAATATCTCAAAATAACTTCTTAAAATAACAATTATCAACCACTAAAAACCATTCCAAATAAGAAAGGCTGCCATTCTAGAAACCAGAAGAAAATGAAGTGCTCTCATCTTAGAAATCTTTTCTTCCCTAAAATGGTATTTAATCATGGAATCTTTTGCCACAAAATTGTTATTCAATCTTTCTAATTTTAAGGGTTGTCCCTTGGGTGTGCACATTATTTAATTATTCAATCTTTTGTCAAGTAGGAGCTGTAAACAGCCATTTTCGCTGTTATTGTGAATAAAACATTTAGCTGCAATTTTGTAAATTCTGATGATGAAGCACAGCTTGCCTTGAATCGTAAATAAAATCTTAGCTTAGTCGAATAAACTTGAATTTCCTCACATCAACATGGACTCATCAAATAATGTGTCTTTACATTAAAACAGGTCAGTCAACAAATAATATAGGCAGGCATCGCTAAAGTGCGCGAGCGTGCGAGCGCCGCTCGCAGGCACATTTTTAAATCCAGCGAATATCTGCAGGCACATTTATTTAAAAGAAAACATGATATTTTCTGAAGTTTATAACGATCAATTGGTAGGAATTGAGTAACGAGATATTGCATTAAAATGATTTGAAAGGTTAACCATAATTGACTTGGACATCGAGTTCTGCCATACTTTAATGTTTTTGATTGCTGTGTATCTGCGTGTGTGAATAGGACCTGGGAGTGCGTTTGATCTTGCCTAAAGCCAGATTTGGTGCTTTACAGTTTGCATTACAGCAGTTAGATTTGTCTACAGTTAAATGAGCTATCAGTTAGACCTGTCACTAGCAACGATAATTTCCGAGAGTTTTTAAGACGTCTAGAGAAGCATATTGCAGTTAACGGCCCAAATATTGAACATGCGGACAGTGTCATTGATAACAGTATGAAGCAATGTTGGAAGGAATCTGGGAAAGGGAATAAAACTAATTGGCATTTCGCATGTCGCTTTGATAAAGTGAAGGACTTTACTGCATTTAAAGTTTTAGAGCGAATGAAAAAGTGACAAATAGATCTGATTTGAATTCAACTCTGTAACCAAACCATAATTAATGGACAAGTTTGTGATTTGAAGGAAACCTCCATTGTGTACCAGATGAGTTTCATTGTTTTAAAGCAAAGAAACAACTGTATAAGTGTGTCAATGATTGTTGAAATGGAAGTATTCCTAAACAAAGGCAAAGTTTCATATATCTTGTCTATCATAAACGTTTATTCCAAAGGCACCATCCAACTTTTAGAACAAAAATGTCCCTCGCTCTATCAAAGTTTGCTTGATGTGATGGACAGAAAGAATCGAAATCCTAGATGATATACATTGAAAAAATTTTGCAGGCACATTTTTGTGGCAATTTTGCGCTCGCAGGCATAAAAAACTTTTGGTGAGGTCTGAATATAGGAATTTGAAGAAATGAAAATGTTTATCATTGCCCCCTTTGTCCTCCGTTCCAAAATAAAACTCCGGTTTCTTGCCAATAATCTAATATCTACTATCTAATTTTCAATGACAAAAATTAGACTTCGTCAAGAAGAGATTAAAATATCACCAGGACAACTGCTATTACCTTGCATTTTGTACAATATTACATGTATATCTGTCAAGTTGAACAACTGCTCTGGAGTCTAAACTCTCTTCTTGAATCATGTCATTTAGTTGTGTTCCAATCATACCAGCTAAAATAAATACAAAGATAAATGAATGAGAAAAATAATGAGCTATAGATCATCATTGAATGACAATTAAACAGTAAGTTTTTGGTTCTGCATACTGCAAATGGGCCCAAATGTAAAAGGTTCCACTTACATGTGTAGTAATTGACTCCATCTGATAGAACAACTCTGCAATGAAAGAAAAACTAGTTATTATGTCAAATAATAACCTCGTGATCATGCATGAATAGAAAGTAAATATGAAATGATAAAATTGAGTGGGCATGATTTATGATTTTTTCTAAAGCCCACGGATCGAGATATGGGTTTTTGAGCCATCATTTTCAAATCTTTCGCAAAATTAAGCAAACTAAATGATTGGGCTAGGGCTGGCAGCAAGGAACTTTTATCAAGATGCACACTGCTTTCTTCAATCAAATTCCTTTAAAATCATTAAGTAATTAGAACACAAGACATCTTGGCAAAATGTTCCTCACCACCATAGTTAGCATAGATGTTCAATGCCATTATTGCTAAAATAATTTGGCCTTTAAAACAATTGAAAAAATTATAGATTTGCCAGTTTTTCAAACGTCAAAATATCCAACTCAATCTTTATTCTTTCTGGTTCACCCAAACATTTGTTCACCAAAATGACAGAAAACAGGGCCATAACCTTGTTCTCTAACTGGTACTGTACATATGCAATACATCGTTATAGAACTATATATGACAGTTACTGTAATTTCACATGAATCATACCTGTATCTGTCAACTCCTTTTGAAGCCTGGAGCTTCTTGACTCCCTAAAAATGACACAAAAATTGATGCAAAATTACTAGGACAAAAGATGGCTGCTTCCAGTGGGCAAATATAGCATCTGACAGTTTAGTGTTTGCATCTCTCTAATTTTTACCTGTGCCCAATTAGCTTATCAACAATATTCTTTAAATCTCCAAAATAGGCTATATTTTCTCTTGATACAAGACTGCCACATAGATAAAGATGACAGTAAAGGGAATCTAAGCATATACAAACCTTTGACAAAAATAACCTTGCAAAGACAGTAGGCCGATACACGTGCCGCACCATATCTGGGTAATTGATTTACGTCAACAGGAAATCCTGATATCTGATAGGCTAGAGTTTGACAGCAAGTGGCTTGAGCCACTTTTATATGCTTACATTCCCTTTAAGGTGATGTTGGGGAATTTCTTACCATATCTTTGCCTTTCCACAATACATCAACCAATCAAATCAACTGAAATTCATTGATGCAAAGGATTGTGGTCAAAACTTAATTATGCACCCTTTAGCACAATCATCTACAATAAAGGTTCTGTCCGCATAATCATCAAATTTTCATGGTCATATTCTATGCAAAACAGGAGTCAGGAAGAAAAGGCAACAGTTTTGTGCCATTTCACAGTAAATTTCATACTGTAGTAAACTTGTTATTTGTAACATGCACATAGTATGGTTCAGGTATAAATCTATCGATACTGTACAGTACTACTGACAATATGAAGGCCAAAACTTACAAGAATTTGGAGAACTGGACTTGGTGGCATATCATCCCCATCAGATGTTATGATCTTCTGTAAAATTGAATTTATATATATTTAGTCACATTCATGCAACACAAAACAATCTACTGAATGTCCTTATTTAGTGAAAATATAAGTGAATAGAAACACTTGTTGATAGGGTTTTGAATATGGATGATTGTGCTCTATCACCAATCTCACATGATATCAAATATGAGACAGACTTTAATCTATGCATTTGAATGGCCACGTTAAAAACTCAGGTGAATTTGAACAGCCACTTTGAAGCCGCTTTGGTAACAAACTGGAATATCTGGTCTTTTTTCCGTAAAGTTGGTTGGCAGACAAAGGAAGAACAAATTTTGCAAAAATTTGAGATACTGGTCTTTTGTGCTTAACTTTGGCGGACAAAGGTAGAACCAGCTCACGGGCAATCCTTATGATTCTTATGAGATAGGAGGGTAGAAAACTTGATTTTTGTGACAAACTGATGGAATTAACAAGGGCAGATTTTGTAATACAATAGCAACAGTTGTGTTTGATTGACACCTCAATTGAAAGCGATTAGCGATTGCAGACAAAGGAAATTCTCTCAACCAGCAATTCAAAACAAACAAAGCCGCAAAAGTTTCTTTGAAACCCAGGTAGCTAGCTCGCTCGTTGTGCATTCCAGAAACTGTTTTTAAGGGCAAACATGAGCGTAGATCGAAAGAAGAAGGATGCATCTACACATCTGCCGCGGGCATTTTATTTGTTTGGTTCAAAAGCCGTTTAGGAGGCGATTCAATTCTCTTATTTTTTTGGGTGTTATCAAAACATTTACTACTCAGCTTCTGGACCAAAGAAATAAAATGCCCGCGGCAGATGTGTAGATATATCCTTCTAATTTTGATCTATGCTCATGTTTGCCCTTGAAAATAATTTCTGGAATGCACAGCGAGCGAGCTAGCTACCTGGGTTTCAGAGAAAATTTTGCGGCTTTGTTTGCTTTAAATTACTGGTTGATAGAATTTCCTTTGTCTGTGATCGCTAATCGCTTCGAATTGAGGTGTCAACAAAAGCAACTCATGCTATTGTATTACAAAATCTGCCCTTGTTGATGGAATTGGAAGATTGAATTGGAATTGGAAAATTTCACCTTTCTTTGTCCGCCAGGTTGGAAAACATGCGTGATTTGGCCTACGCGTAGTAGCGACTGAAACAAATTTGAAGGTGCGAGCTGCGAGTAGACTTTAAAAAGCTGCGAGAGTGCTGCGAAAGATGCAAAATTAACAACAGGTCTTTTGTTCCTGCCTGCGAGAACCTTTAATTATAGCTGCGAGTAGCGAGTTTGACACAATTATATAGTTGCGAGTGAATGCAAGTTTTGCAATCTGGTTTGTCCCGAAAAACTGGTTGTTTTAGTTGGGCAGGACAGTCGTACTGTGTGATAAAATAACCGGCTATTTTTTCCAATTTCTGTGGACAAACATGGGGTCAAATATTTTACAGGCCAAAACGAATGCAGTGCGCAACAAATCAATATTATTTCTGTAAATTTTAGGCCCTTTTCTCAAACGCAAATATTGATTTGCGTTTTTGTTGTCCTATCTCTCATTTCAACCTATCTAGATCTTCGCTGATTATTACATCACTTACTTTGATCGCTCCTGCTGTTAGGTTCACCATCTTTATTTGAGTAAATCACTTTCTCTCAGTCTTTTTTGCACACACTTCGAGTATTTTTGGCAAGCAAGTGATCGTAGAATCTCTTCCCGCCAAATCGCAAACACGCATGCTCAGTAAAGAATTCTATCGGGCGAATTCCAGCCTCTTTTCGAGTTTATGACGTCACAAATGTTATCGAACACAAAAATGTTTATGCTATGTTGTGTTATGTTGTATCATATCAAGAGAAACTCCTGACAAAGAAAACCTTTAATTCTTATATCACCACACAATTAAGAAACCCTGAGTACTGGTACCCTTTTTATTCAAGAAAGTTTTTATCTATCAAAGGAAAATAAAGGTATATTTTTGCTGTAGTCGTCCTAAATTACTCTTTATTACCACAAGAGTTAACTCACACACGCAATGTTTCATGATTTCATATTTGTGAAATATTTGAGAAAATTTTATGTACGGAGTAAAACCAACACATCTCCGTTTTTACGAAGCAAGAAGTATCGTAGAAACGATCTTTTTGTATGTGTGTCGTACAATGTCGTACAATGTTCATCTTTGTCAAGAAGTATCGTCTTTGCATTTACCTCCAGATCAAACCATTATTTCTCGCTTTAGCTGTCACACTGTTTCGGGCACCTCCGACCTCGATTCAAAACAAAACCATAATCCCAGTTACAGTATAGCTGATAGCGGATCCCGTGATTGGTTAACGTATGTATAATAGCAAATTGTGGTATTTTAGGGCTGCCTGGTTTTAAAGCATACTGCAAAAGCACTGATGATTACTAGATTAATTTCTTATTGTAATTAAGCTTCTGGTTAGGTTAGAAAGAAACTCAAAATATCATTCCAGACTTCAAAGAGAATGAAGAATCTCAAAACAACGGCTGCCAGGCAAGGTTTACAATGTAGCATTAAAGTTTAGCTCAGAATAACATTTTTCAACCTGTAATCTTATAGCTTTTCGGCATTGAAAACAACATTTTTGTCGTTTCTCTGTGTATTTTTTATCTTTGAGAACTTTGGTAGATAAGGTACCATATCGACTTCTCTGTGTTGATGATGTTCCTCGTGTCTCTCCACCAAAACATTAGGCCTATCAGTCGACCCAGTACCCAAAGAACAAGGTTGCATATCATTAATATCTTTACTAAGTTTACAATCATAGGCTGCTACCTGTGGTCAGAAAGGCCTCAGTGTGCTAAATCTTCTCGCTTTTGCATCCGAATCTTTTTACAATTTTTTGATCTTTGACAAATGAGATCAAAAGAAATGTTCATGATAGGTTTGATAATCACGATTTTTCTAGCGGGAGTATTCTTCTTTATGCTCGTAGCTATCAAGATAGGCAACAAAGGAAACAACACATTCCAAGTGCTTCACACTATAGTCACCGTGCTACATTCACTTACTACTTACTACACTTCTAATTATACATATATCTCAAACACCAAGTCCAAATCACCAGAATTATCTACAAACAGGATCGACATGCTTTGCTAAAATATCGTTATTTACAACACAATATGATACTCTCGTTAAGTTATAAGTATAAGCAAAGAACCAAATTTCTAACGACAAGGAACAAGAGGGTAGGTTCCTGAGCCTTAAAGAGGCACAAATGGGGTAGGTTATGAGCCTCAAAGAGCCATATTATCACCAGCATAGGTTCCAAATCTTTATCTCGGCGCAAAAAGGTGGGTGTAAAATTCAATGATCTATTTCTTCTGATTGAATGGCTTGAAAGAAACTTTAGATACTTCTCTATAATTCTACCGTTGGACTTTCCAGAAATTTTGAATATTTTTCAAAATTACAGCGTATTTTAAAAAAAAAAAAAAAAAAAAAAAAAGTTATAAGTATAAGCAAAGAACCAAATTTCTAACGACAAGGAACAAGAGGGTAGGTTCCTGAGCCTTAAAGAGGCACAAATGGGGTAGGTTATGAGCCTCAAAGAGCCATATTATCACCAGCATAGGTTCCAAATCTTTATCTCGGCGCAAAAAGGTGGGTGTAAAATTCAATGATCTATTTCTTCTGATTGAATGGCTTGAAAGAAACTTTAGATACTTCTCTATAATTCTACCGTTGGACTTTCCAGAAATTTTGAATATTTTTCAAAATTACAGCGTATTTTACATTTCAGCTCATTTGGGGAAGTGACGTCATCAAATTTCTAAATCATAAACCAGATGAGTGACAGACTTTTGCTTGATACCATATTGTAGGCATTCATAAACTATGGTTTTCTTCCAAATTACTTCATGTTGCGTCAAACGGTTTAGAAATTACGATGGTTTTTAGATTTTTGAAAATTTTACTTGAATTCTTGAAAAAGAAGAAAAACACTCTAATTCTGAAAATATTAAGAATTTAAGAAAAGTCCAACGGTAGAATTATAGAGAAATAGCTAAAGTTTCTTTAAAGTCATTCAGTTCAGAGAAATAGGTCGCTAAATTTTACACGAGCCTTTTTATATATTTGGAATATATGCTATTATTACCCAGGGTCCTTTGAAAGCACGCTGAAATATCAGACAGTCTGAGTTTAGTCTGATAGAAAACGGTGGTCCACACTGCAATACCCGAAACATACCCACAAAGGACCCTGGGTGAAAATGGCTTTTTAACTGGCCAACCGAGGAGGAAGTCTTGCTTGTGGTAATTTCAAGAGGTAACTGTGTCATTCGTACACTCGAATTGTCGCAAAGATTATGGAAAATAGTTGGCCTACCAAGCAAACGGGTCAACTACGAGTTTGGTCAGAATCAGTTTTGAAATCGGAACGCGAGGATCTCGATAAACAGAGGATTTAAACTTTATCTTTTATCTTCATCTATTTCTAGCACTCAATATAATTGCAGCATAAACGGGGAGCAAGGGCAAATGTACTAATGTCAGAGAGAATTGGAACCCTTGCATATTCATGAGTCTCGTTTTGCTTCCTCTTGAACTAAATGCTTCTCATTCTGCATTACTTGCAACAACAAAGTGCTTATAGTATACTTGATTTACTTTGTTCATCTTTGCAACAACAAAACCTGCAACCCTGCAAACCCGCAACCTCTTTAACGAAAGGATAAAGTCTCTTAGCTCAAGGTGAAGAAAAAATAGATGGAACAAACTAGGATAGTTGTATGAAGGAATCAAGAAGCTCGAAAACGCGTCGCGATACTTTATTCCTCATTACATGTTATCCCATGCATTTACAGTTTCCCATTCAGGACGTAGTCACCTTTAATACTTACATATATGACAAGATAAATATTTTTGTTTCTTCGGAAAACTACAGATACAAGTCTATAAACGTCTTACAGTGTAGATTACGGATTTCAAAGCAGTATCTGACAGAATGAACGTAGAATAAATAGGCTGCGTATCTACTACACGTTTTTTTTATAAGAAACTGGTTTATAAGAAACTAGTACTACGATGGCCAAAATTTAAGAAACTCTAGTACTACGCTCAAGAACAGTTAAGAAACTCTTAACATTCAATTTCTGTATGTCTCTTTTACTCTATGTCTCTCTAACAAAGGTACATTCGTCTTTTTTTAACTTTTAACTACAAAAATTGTTAATTTTTTGCCTGAATGTGCATGACTTATTCGTGATGACAATGTCAATGTAAAATGGAAGCCCTTTGTTGAGAAGAAGCCTCAAATTTGAACAATATCGCAATTTTAGGCCCAAAAAATAAGAAACTAATTAAGAAACTTTTACTACTAAAACACCGAAATTTCCATGTGAAATTAAGAAACTTTTAGTACTAAGTGCTGATCCAAGTTTCTTATAAAAAAAACGTGTAGTCTGGAACACAGGCTACGTATCTACGTACGATCAAATAGTTTTTGTCAACTTTAGTGGCACGTTTGTAGAAAACATTTTAAATGCTATTTCATCATTATTTCACTACAAAGCGTGTCAGTCCTAATTTTTTCAAAAGGACGTCAGATTTTTCCACGAAATTTTCCTTCTAAAGTTAAGTGCAGCCAGTAGTCCTTGGATTTTCTTCGCAAAATTTGCAGACATCAAATATCATGACAGTGTGAAAATGGACTGCCATTTAACAACGAACCTCCCATATCAAAACACGACTGAATATTTGTACTAATGAAGAAATCGGCTTTCTGAAACGTGACACGAGTTTTTCGAAATATCTTCAGCCAAACATTTCTAATAAAACATTAGTAAAGGGAATGTTTGAAAACTAATGATTTCAATGCCAACTAATGACATATATGTCTTTTACTAAGGACCATATTGAAAGCACAAATGCAGCTCTGTTTTCCTTTTTTCTATGTTTTTCCGTACTACAGCACCTCTAAGGGGACCATTATGGAAATAAGGTCAGCTTCACCATTTAGTGCTATCCCTGCCACTGTAATTAGGGGTGTTTATCTTAAAGTTTTTAACATTTAATATTGTATTGTATCTATCTTTTATTATAAAACTTGTAAGTGTGGCAAACTGATACATACATACATGTCTAATCGCTTCGTGCGAGCTTTCAATCCAGAAATCATTGCTAAATATCACGAAAATGGCATGGATTTCGTTTCTTTTATATTACAAAGAGGCATTCACTTGTTTCTAGTCTTTAATTATCTGGCAATAGCTCTGCTTTGGAATCTGTAATCTACAAGATACCCAATAAGCACACAATAACATTAAAAAATCTAACATATCTTATGACTACAAAGATACGATTTCTTCCAGTATTTTTACACAATAATGACAATTCCCCAGAAACACATATAATATAAATCCAGATTATCTAAACAAGACTGTGACTAAATTGTTACACCAAACTTCATATAAGACTATAAATTGCCCATTACTATCGACACTAATCCTCCAAAAGCATTACCAATGAGTCTATGACATGTAGTTTGAAAAAAATGTACAACGTTAAAAAGGCCATGTAACTGCATGCTAGGAAATCTCAATTGCTAAAGATAAGGGCCCTTGGAAAGTTCCAAAGATTGACAAAACATGCGTATCTTTCGGTGCTTCTCGCATCTCAAAGACAAATGGAAGTTTCCATGACGACGCATAGAAAAAGTAAGGGATGTATGATGAAACTTGATAAGGGAAATGAAAGCTTAAAAATACCCCGATCAACAATGATGATGAAATTAGCCCTCATTACCAGGGGAGAATCCATAAATTTTGAAAATACCGAGTAAGTCAAAAAAAAGAATCCCTGTTTGAAAGACCACAGATCCATCGATATTAAGACAATTATGTTGGCAAATATGTCATTCAATAGTGAACATGTTCTGATATATTCTAAAATTTACCTGCCTGAAATCGGCCACTCCGTTCTGAAATTATAAGACATTTTCTCGAAGAAGCCCCTCCAAGAAACTTCCAAAAACTGCCTAAAATCACAACCCAATTTCTCATAGGTCTATGCCTTATAGCAATGCCTTGTACATGCGTTGGCACGTTTTATCCCTATGGGAGATGAAAATGTCATCACTCGGGGCAAAAAAACATTATTCCGGACGATTCCATCTTCCCAAGAGGATAACACATGTTAAAATGTGTTGAACTCATTGAGATAAGGCAGAAAGCTTAGGAAATGTTGGTCGTTGTTTTGAGCCTGTTTTGAAGATTTCTCGAAAGCGCTTTCTGGAGAGAATCCCTCATAACTTCAGAATGGAGTGGCCAATTTCAGTTAGGTAAATGTTGAGGTCCATTTGAATATGTCCACTGTTAAATGTTATGTTTCCCAATATCATCATCTTGATATTCAGGGAATGGTGATTTTTCAAACAGGGATTCTTTTTATTGACTCACCCGGTAGAAGGGAAAACCTGAGCCGAAGCTTGAAACTTTCAACATATGACCGAAGCCAAACCAAAGTCTTGCAATTTTCGATAGAATCAGTTTTATAACATTGCTGTTTTCCGGGCCGTACCAAGGTACAAACCTTTGGGAGCATGCTGTATCGGTTTGGAAATTGCCCGAATTTTTCCGTTGCTTCCTTTAACATGCAATTGTTTTAGTTAACGATAACCATTGTTGTCTATAATTTTGGCTGAATTTTTGCCTGAAAATGCTGAATTTTGCCAAAATTCAAAATCTTTGTCAAAATTAGCCAAATAACTATTTTTGAATGGATCAGAAGGTAAATATAACACATATTTGACTACTGATGAAGGGTTAAGCCCGAAACGTTTAGTAAATTAAGCTCTAGGCTATTTATTCATTTTAAGATATTTTGTGTATATATAAATATAACACAGCTAGGGTTTCTGCAGCCTCCTGCAGCCTTCTGCAAGTCTGAACTTTGATTCAACACAATAAGTCATCGACCTTTTCAATTTCAAAATGCTGAATTTTGCCAAAATTTAAACTATGTCAAAATTAGCCAAATAACTATTTTTTGAATGGATCAGAAGGTAAATATAACACAGCTAGGGTTTCTGCAGCCTCCTGCAGCCTTCTGCAAGTCTGAGCTTTGATTCAACACAAGAAGTTATCAACCCTTTTAATTAAATTTCTAGGGGGTATGGTTTCAAAATGTTACTCCTTGATTTTCATATTCAAATTTCAAGCAAGAATAGACGATTACGCTAAAGATGGCAGCGAGGAACTTTTTACCAAGATGCATTGCGTTCGAATAACGAATCTCTAACGATTCTACAGGAATTCGATTAAAGAACGCGGTGCATCTCGGTAAAGAGTTCCTTGCCGCCATCTTTAGCGTAATCGTCTATGAGCAACAGATTCGATCAATTTCTTCCATCAGGTAATTTACAGTGGATCAAACCTGATCTCACTCAAGACCCAGGAGCAAAAGTCTTGGAAATATTTCCGCAGTTGCAAGATCCATTTTACGTAACTGTAAAAAAAGTTCTTACTTTCCTTTTAATTTTGAAAATATCTTCTTGCTCTTTGAAAAGAAACTTTTCTTTTTCTTCGACTTTGGACTGTCCACAGGACTTGCCCCAGTTATGGATGCACCGGATGATTTTCGGCTCAAACTCTGCAAGAAAAAAGATCATTTAAATAACTGGAAAGTACGTCAATCGAACAAACTACTGGGTGTCCCAGAAAATGTATACAGATTTGGTTGACTCTAGCGCTGTGAATTTAGCTTTAATCAATGGCTAATCACTCTCAAAATGTTCCTCGATAGTTAACTTGAACTTAGATACCTCATTTGTTGGTATTGGTGCTTTGATAGCAGAAATATCAATCTTGAAAGTTCAAGTTTGTCTTTTCCTGCAAACCAGAGCTTTATCCTTTTGGCCTAAGCAATTTCTTAAAGCTCAGCGTATAAATCAACGAGAGCCTTGATAAAATTTGAACAATATTAGATCTTGTGTTATTCTGTTTTCCAGAAGTCATCCCCCAGTCACCCATTGAGAAGCTTTTTAATTTTTCATTAATTTCAGTTCTTAATTTCGATGTGCTTCAAGAATAAAGGCCAAAGCTCTGGTTTGCAAGAAGACGCTGATTTGAGCTTTCAGGATTGAAATTTCTGCTCTCAACGCACCAATACCAAAAAATGAGGTATCTAGGAACATTTTGAGAGTGATTAGCCATTGATTAAAGCTAAATTCACATCGCTGGAGCTAACCAAATCTGTATACATTTTTTTGCGAGTATATAAATTTGCCACAGGAAGAGCAAGATGGTGAGCAATACTAGACTTATGACGATGAGTCCATCGTATCCCTGCGGTAAACCTTGCTCAACAGGGACTCATAATGAAGCAGTGAAAAAGCTGACCCTATTTCTGTTCATCGAAGAGCCATCATCAGGTCAAAGAGCACAGGGAAACAGGAGACTCCAGGTTATAAGTTTATACCAGGTGAGTTATACAGAATTTCAATTGGAATGGCATTAAATGTCTTAAAATTTACGAAACAACCTACAAGCCCCGGACGTTAGTTTCTTGAAAAGATATGAGTGTAGTCATGATGGTTGTTTGTATCCATAATTGTCTGCGATAACTCGATAAAATAAATAAACAAAAAGTTTATTCCCCTTGTCAGACATCAAAGTAATTCGAAAAAGGGAATTCGAAGAAAGGCCACGATACCAGCGTCGATCGTCGGATCCGAAGATGCTTGCGGTGACGAATAAGTAAATAAATTTGTAAGCAGAAACACCGCAGCACGACGAAAAAACAACAGCAAATGTGTGAAAATTCATATTTTATCAATATTTCGTCAACAGCCCTGAAGGAGTCCTGCATGGCAGGACGAAATATTGGTAATCAAATGTTCACACAAGTGCTGTTGTTTTCGTCGTGCTGCGGTGTTTCTGACTACAAATCTATCAAAATGATACCCCAGTCGGTTCGGTTTACAAATCTTGTCGCTCGATTTCATGGTTGGATGATCAGTAATCGCCACCTGACACGTTCATTATTTGTGCTAACATGTAAACAATTGTTTTTCTTTTGATGCAGGTCCAGAACCGCTGAACCCGGTGGGCACAGTGCCCTACTATTCATGTTCATCTATTCCTGATAGGGATCATAAAAACATTGAAACTGATACTGGAAAAACTACAAATAAACTATAAATAAATAAATTCTTAAATAAAAGTTGTCGCGTTACATCTGTTCAAGCCTGGACCTTGAAATCGTTCATTTGATGGAAATAACGGAAACGTGATGGAAAAATCTGGAATGAGCTGAAACGTGTTTGTATATTTATGGGTGTATGAACATATGATTTAAGATACGAAAAGGTAAAGATCTTCATGTGAAACATATCCATAATAGCAAATATAGAGGTTTACTGACATACGCAGTGATTACGGTAGGCAGCAAGTTTTGGCAAAATCGTAACGCAGTGATTGGACATCAATACAAACAGCAAGATCTTTACAAAGAACGGTTGCAATATATGGCATTGACCTCTTGAGAAGCAAAATCATGGATTGAATACCTCTGGTTATTAAAGTTTTTTTAGTTGCGTTTCTAGTACAAGCTGAATAAAAGGATTAAAACCAATGATGTAGCATGGAGGCTTTTTGTAGCCAGATAAAAAACTGTGCAACAAAGAAATTGAGTTCATAGTAAGAGCTTTGGTGGGCGAAACATTACATCACAGCCTTGAAAAGGCACAAAATTTACAGAAACAACTGGAGAACAATTTCAAAAAAGACAATGTATCAAGACGTTATTTCGAAACTAAATGGCGTTACGATCGCCTTAATCGTAGTACTCTTATCAACAGCCGTAACGGACGTAAATTCAGCGGACCAGTATGTAAAGAGCTTTGATGATTTCAAAATTAAGGAGAGAAAGAACCCTATCCCAGCGGCAACTCGAGATTTACAATATAATGTTGACTACATCAACAATCCTTGTTTGTTAGCGCCGACTGCTGAAGTTATTCCGATGTTGGCAATCGATGAATTACAGAGGCAGTATAAGGTAAGTAGCCAAAGGATTTGAAGTAAAACTGAGATCTGGGTGTATGGTGAGAAAAGTGAAACATTTCTTAATATCGAATCTCAACAGTTCTGTAGCCCAGGGGGGGCACTCAGCACATGCACATACGGGGAGGTAAGTCCGATATTTTTGGGTCAGAATATTGCCGAAAGTGATATTTTTGGGTCCAAAAAAACTGAAATTATGTTTTTGATATTTTTGAGCATCAAATATTGTCAAAATGATATTTCTGGGTTCTTTAGAGGCAATCCTGACCTCAATTTGCATTGTTTCAGGATCTTTTATGTTCATTTACAGACGTCAGGGTATAAAATGAGCTAAAAAAAAAAAAAAAAAAAAAAAAATATTTTTGGGTCAGAATATTGCCGAAAGTGATATTTTTGGGTCCAAAAAAACTGAAATTATGTTTTTGATATTTTTGAGCATCAAATATTGTCAAAATGATATTTCTGGGTTCTTTAGAGGCAATCCTGACCTCAATTTGCATTGTTTCAGGATCTTTTATGTTCATTTACAGACGTCAGGGTATAAAATGAGCTGATATTTTTGGGTTGTAATGAAGCTAAACTGATATTTTTGGGGTTCCTGAAAATTTCTCGGACTGACCCCCCCGTATGCGTATGTGCTGAGTGTCCCCCCTGGGTTCTGTAGCTCCAAGAATATACATAGGCTGATCGAGATTTCTCCATTCTTCTATATAAGTTACTGCGTAGCCACTTACGAACTCTGCGGCAATTAAGCTGTTCAATTCTTTCCAAACCAAACAAGATTTTGGCAAAAAATCAGGGCACTTACCCTTGGCAAATTTGTCATGTAAATTGAGTCAATACCAAAATAAGGCAAAGTTTTGTAGATCATTACTAACTAAAGACTCTTTCTTAAACCGCTTTTCTCTCAACAACTGAGAGTTTCCTTTACAAGACAAGCATTCATGTTGCTTTTTCAGCAATGTTAGAAGCTTGCAAAAACCAGAAACATGTTTCAAAGGATTCTGCTTTGAGGGATTCTGTGATGTCTGATGAGACATTTTCATGAAATTATTTGTAACCAGAAATCAATGCGCCTGATTTGATGAAATAAATTGCTGTGTCTCAGTCTACATCCTAACTAGTGGGTGCACCCCTAACTAGGCAATAATCATAAGTTTGTGGAATCTAATGAAGGCCCATGAAAAAGGCGACAACAAAGGCCAAGCAAGAGACGGCACGTGCAAGGTATGCTGGATGAAACCGACCCTTTAAAAAACAACGGGCTGACAAACACCTAAACCATTTTCTGCCTCACCAGGCTTGCTTCGCAAATAAATCTAAAATCTCACTTTCACTTGTAGGAAAGCCGAAAAGCCCTTGTCAGCCAAGATCAGATGGAGCAGTCTAAGCAACTTTACCATAAACTAGTATTAGAAGGCTACCTACTAATGGCCTGTATGATACGAGTTGAATTTGGAAGCGTAAAAGCTGAAAAGATCATCAATAAATGGATCTCAGGATACGACAGCCCAACATTCAAACAAATCATTGAAGATAACCTGAAATCAGTTCTCGACATCGCTGACACTGCAGTCTCAATCAAACAGTGTCGTCATTGGGTTGTCATGGCCACACGATACAACGAATTCCAGGTTCCGGCTATTACCACTGTGCAAAGTATTGTCGAATATCTAACTGACAAGTTGGCAATTGGCGGTGGATCTTTAGCAAAAATCGGACCAGCTACTGGCTCTATGATTATGCGCTGCTTGCAAACAACATCCGGACTGAATAAAGTCGAGAAAGAACGTATCGCATCATTAGTCGGTGCTGGTCAAGATTTTACATATCAGCTCGTCGGAGCTGCAATGTCCAGAGTACTTGGGCATCACAGCAGTGCCGATCTACTTCGTGTTCTTGCTCACGAATTGAACAGGGCGTCTTACTTAGACAGAGATGAGGTCAAAAAGCGAGTGAAATTTCTCGTTAGCGGATTCAAACTCAGCGCTATTTGCAAGAAGTTGAAAAGTGATCAAGACTGTCTTGAGGCTGTTGAGGCTGATTTCTCGACTCATACACCACATGGTGACCCCCTGATACTTCCTCCACAACTTCACAGCCCCCATGCAGTACAAGCCCATGCTCCTTTGACCCATCCCGCATTAGCACATCTACCCAATCCATCCCTTATGCACTCAGAACATAAACCAAGCCGTTTTGCTCCACATCACGTCAAACCGTTGCTTGAACATATCGGCTTAGGAAGCTTGCTTGACAAGAAGCCTACCAATACGAAGCCCACAAAGCAAGCAAAACCGGCAAAGCCGACCCCAAGTGAAGCTGGCAAGCAGCCTCTAACACACAAACAAGGGAAAGACCCCACTTCACTCAAGCTAGGAGCACCGCACCCAGGAGTTAGCGTTGTCGGAAAACCACACCCAATAGATGAAGCCCCCGTCTTAGGAGATCTGCATTTGGAACAACCACATGAAGCCCCTGTCTTAGGAGAACAACATTTGAATCACCCACACTTAGAAAACTCACATCCAATCAATGCTGCCCTCAATTTAGGAGAAGAGCACTTGGATCATCACATAACCGAAGACTGGCCTCTCGATGTACACCCTGAGCATCTGACTTCTTCGGCTGAAGAGCTCGTTGGCAAGTTAGAAGAAATGGACAATCCATTAGTCTCTGCTATCATGGCGAATAAAAACCCTGAACTGGTGAAAGTATTACAAGACAGTGGAAACCCAGAGCTTCTTCAGTCACTTCTCAAAGCGCCAGCCCCTCAACGACCACTCAACACCAGGGAGAAGGCAAGGCAACGACTCAGAGAGCTTTTAGCCGCTTTCAAAGGTGATAAACATAAGCTGATACATGCGATTAAAGCACATGCTCGACTGAGGTTGTTAAATTATCTGCAAACACATAAAACTTCGAAGTTATTGGAAATGATGAAAATGAACAAGGAGCCATTACTAGCTGGCCAAGGGCCGCATAACCATTTAGGTATAGAAGTCGCCCATATCCACCATACTCCACATCCCGTCGTGAACTTCAAACTTAGGCCACATACCAACTCCGAAACGGCACTGGAGTTACTGAAGCTACTGCAAATAAAACATGGAATGCACAAACCCAAGATTCACCCGAACGAAATGAAGCCTGGTAAAGAGATTCTCGATGAGCTAAAAGCTGAACTAGGGACCTTAGGATTCAAGCACAAAACCAAGCCTGACGACTACGTGGACAATACTTTAGTGCACTTTGGTGACCTAGCGTTTAATGGCTTAGGGCTTCCTATCGATCCACAGACAGGGCAAGCATTTAATAACCCAAAGCACACAAATCCTTTTCAATATGAAGAAGACTGGAAGGGAGCCCTGATGCACAACCGAAGACACCATAGGCATCATTATAGGGTTCCAGAATGGCAACGGAGCCAAGAACGTCCATACCATCAATCATTCAGCCAAATGCACCAGACCCTTCACCATAAACCATTAGAAGATGGGTTTCGACAAGGACAAATGCTGACAGGCGAGGGTCGAACACCTGCCTCACAAAATGGCCGCCCTTTCACATCACTTGACGACACGAGTGCAACTTTTGGAGGTTTCCCTGAAAACAACCCAAACAAGGAAAATTTGAAGAACGTCTTTAAAGATATGGCATCGAATAACATGGACTCACATGATGTCGAAAATCTTATATCTAATTTACCTGGAATCGTTGGCCACCATGTCGGCCAGGGAGAAGTCGGCAATATTCTCTCACAGTTCGGAAAGCCAACTGGTCAGCCAATCGGCAATCCGGTAACGTTACCAGAAAGACCTGTTAACAATGAACAGCTTGTAACTAATGCACAGCAAATGACCGGCGTACAACAACAAGCAATCGGTGAACCGATTCCGAGCGAGAACCTGGTTAACGGTCAGCCAGCGTTGAACGGTGCACAGCTTGGGGACGATCGACAATTAGGAGAAGCAGACCAGCTTGGACAGCCTGTTGGGGATGTAAGCCCAGGCCAACCAGTAGAAGAAACTGCGCCTGGTCAACCTGTTGCAGAAGCTGTGCCTGGTCAACCCGTTGCAGAAGCTAACCCAGGGCAAGCTGTTTCTGAAGCAAGTCAAGAGCAGCCTGTTTCTGAAGCTGTTACGGGACAACCAATTTCTGAAGCCACCACCGGACAACCAGTTTCTGAAGCCGCCACTGGACAACCAGTTTCTGAAGGTGCTCCAGGGCAGCCTGTTTCTGAGCCTACTCCAGGGCAACCTGTAACAGAAGCAACACCTGAGCAACTGCCCGCACAGGCTACTGCGCAAAAGCCAGATACAGGAGCACCCTCTGGACAGTTGGTTCAAGAGGCTGCTCCCGAAGCTACTCCAGATATTGCCCCTCAACAAAAGCATGAACAACCAAATAAGATAGTTGAGCTGATGAGCCAACAGCAGGGGGTACAACAACAATTCTTTGGAGGTCACGGTAGCAACGACGCAGGTCAATCTGAGCAAATGATCGAAGGTAACCCTTTGCTTCAAGGTGGTGCTGCAGAGCCCCCGGGTCTTCAAACGCAAATGAAGGAAGGCGGTGTTGGTCTTCCAGTATCAGACACTGACATTGCTGCACAGTTGAATGCAGGGGCCGGGGGTGCAATGCTGAATAACTTTGCAGGAGGAGCGGGTGAAAAGATGGGGGAAACAGAAGGAGAAACACATATTGGGCCTAGTCAGAAGGAAATTCATGTTTACAATAATCAGCCTATGAACAGTAAACAAAATGGCGATGAGGGTAAAGTTATCGATGTGAACACAGCACCATTCGCTTCTCAAGAACAAGATGCAGATAATTATGCAGGGATAACGGAAAGTGATAATAAACCAAAGGAAGATTTGCTGAATCTGAACGGGAAGATACAAGGTATTGAGGGACTTGAAGATACTAAAAGTCTACAAGGAATGAACTTTGATGACGCAAAGGATGCAGGTAGTTTTAATGACGAGGATAAGAGCGTTCAGAACCTGTTGTCCACTGATGCAAAACCCCCAATTCAAGCTGATTCAGAGACACTCAATGAAATAAAAGAGCAAGAGGAATTCGATGCAAACGCCCTGAAAACGGAGCCTCATAACCAACCAATAAGACCGAACACTATCAACACGAATTTCCTCGAATCATTCGATGATACTAAGTCAGAACGACACCCCGTACCACAAAATTCAATCAACACGAACTTACTGGAATCATTTGACGATGACGGAGGTCACAACACTTTAAAGAAAGTAAGTGTAAGCCAGGGAAACAAGGAACATGATATCGTTGATGACTATATGGATTATATACATAAGGAAGACAATCTTGATGAATCCTACTCTAAGAACTATTATAAAAATGATCCCAATCCATTAACCATGGCGACAGGCTCCATGTTCGGGGATAACGACGAGTTTGCCCAATTTGAGAAAAAGACATTGAAGGGAAAAAGTATCTTGAAGGGAAAAGGCAGTTCGAAGAAGCTCCAGCATGCCAGAGTTGCAAATTTGAACAAATCCAAGGAAGGTCCAAGACTAATGCCGACGAAAATCTTGAAAATAACGCCACAAAAGGGCTTGGAAGCAACGCAGATTCAAAAGCCTGGAGTGAAATTTAACAAGGGACAGAACGTGAAAAACCCGAAAAATTTGGGGCTAAAAATTCCTTCAAAGGCAAATATGAACGTAGGCCAACATCTCACTACAATAAACGGCAAACAACAGCAAAGACAACGCGACAAGAACGCCTTGGCCTTGCAATCCAAAGAGATCTCAAAGCAAGGGAAAGCGACGCAAAGATTAGTGAAGGCCGAACAGAAGCAAGCAGGAAAGTCGAGCTCCTTGCAAAAGGTTGCTGGCCTAAGGAAAATAAAAGAAACTTCAGTAAAGCCAAGAGTCAATCCCGAAAAAACAGAGCAAAGGTTAATCAGTGCAGGACAGAGGCCAGCTGGAAAGACGGGCTCCTTCCAAAAGATTGCTGGTCTGAGGAAAATAAAAGAAACTTCAGTAAAACCCAAAGTCAACCCCAAAAAAACAGAGCAAAGGTTAGTCAGAGCCGGACAGAGGCCAGCTGGAAAGTCGGGCTCGTTGCGAAAGGTCCAAGGCCTAAGAACAATAAAAGAAACTGCCATAAAACCCAAAGTCAATCCGAGAAAGATTCAGAAGCCAACGCTGAAAAATCAGAAGCAAAAGTTAGTTAAAACGAACATTAAAACTATCAAAGAGATTCCCTCGAGTAAGAGAAATAACAACAAGAAAGCATCAGCGAAATTAAAGCCCTTCAAAAAACCGACAGTTGCGGTTTCGAACAAGGCATATTCGAGCAATTTCATGAGAATTCTTTGATTCACTGATTAAGAGATAGATAGGAGCGTGTTCTAAAAACACCAACATTCCCGTTCTAATTTGGAAGATTTGGAACTTGGGATAACAACTCTTTGACTGCGAGTAAAGAGCTGCTCATAAAGGAGCCTCAGGCAAGCAGTGCTAAAACCTAAACACTACTCGCTTGCCGGCACAATGAAAAATGGGCACTGGAAACCAAGAAAACGCTTATTTCAACGAACATTGACAATTGCAGTTCCAAGGATGAAGCCATAAACTTCACATCATCGGCGAAAATGTCTGCACTTATGTTTAAGCTGAAACTGGCTGAATCAAACAAATTGGATTCTCCTGCGTGGTCAAATCAAAAACTTTTCTTACTATTGACACAACGGAGGAAATTACGAAGAAGTTTAGTCTATGAGGAACATTTATGACAACAAATAGATTTTTGCAATCATATAGCAGGTGCTGAGAACAATTTTGTGTAAAATGTAATATACCGTAGTAATTTAAATGAACCATATAGTCTGGCTCGGATGTAAATAAGCTAAAAATGACCAAAGCTCATATCCAATTTAGATGACAACAAAGAAATTCAGGGAATTAACATTTGGTGTATTCTGCAAATGAAATTCGATGTGATCTCAAGTTGAGCCCATCTTCCCAGTGTGGAGTTGCATTAAACAGCATGAAAAAAATTAATGACAGGCTCACTATTGAAGACTTAAGCAGAATGTTACTGATACCAAGGGTAGTTAGACACTGCTGGTGTGCTTCTATGGAGGAGCGCTGGGTAATATGTATCTGCGGGGGAAATTTTTTATAGTACTGCGGAGGAGATATCGAAAGAACGAAAATATTAAACTATTAAAATGAATGGGAAGGCAACCCCCTATATCTTCCTACAGTGATCTTTCTCATGATGCTCGTAATAAGGGCTTATCGGCTACAGGGATACAATGGAGCATGATTGCATATTGAAGACGGGGGACGTCATAATGATAGATCTCCTTCTCTCTTCGCTTCCGATATCTCCTCCGCAGTACTATAAAAAATTCCCCCCGCAGATACATATTATCCAGCGCACCTCCATAGAAGCACACCAGCAGTGTCTAACTACCCATGCTGATACCACAGCTGCTCTGCATGCTGTACAGTAAATTCATCTAACCTGCATATATTTATATTATATTTATATTATATTTATATTTATATATATTTCATATTTTAAACATATTTATACAGGGTACAAAATTCAATAAATATTGTTTTACAATTTGGCCCTGTCAAAAGTAAAGTTCCTAATATAATACATATAAGCAAATTAGATAAAAATTTACACCTGAATACAAAAAATATCTGTACAAAATTAAAGATGTTCGTACCCCAACTGTCTCAACCTTGATTTAAAAGAGTAGACCGAGGGAGCCTCTTTGATATTGTCGTTAAGCATGTTCCACACTTTTGTACCACGGTAAGAGAATGCCTTTTGGCCACTTACTGTTCTCATTAACGGTACCGCAAGATCATTTTTAGTGTTTCTTAGCTCACGAGTGTGGAAATCTGATAGTCTTACGAAAAGATCACTGATGTACTGTGGTGCTAGATCGTTTAAAGATTTGTACATCATAGTAGATGTTTCTTTCAAAATCATTTCTTTGATGGACAACCAGCCTAGTTCTTTGCGTAACGGCACAGATGGTGCATCATAAGGACTACCAGTAACGATTCGGGCAGCCCTGTTTTGCAGCTTTTGTAGAGACTCTATTCTAGTAATACCACTACAGCCCCAAACGGAGCAGCAATAGTTTAGATGTGGTTCTACAATACTACGATAAATGTCAGGAGATATCGGAAGCGAAGAGAGAAGGAGAGAGAAGAATTTTAATAGCTTAATATTTTTGTTCTTTCGATATCTCCTCCGCAGTACTGCAAAAAAAAACTTTCCCCGCAGATACATAATATCCAGCGCTCCTCCATAGAAGCACACCAGCAGTGTCTAACTACCCATGGTTTCTCGCTAAATTTCGCTGAGGAATTAAACAATAATATCAAGAAGCCATGTATTAATGCTGCAACACTAAGATTCCCTCTTTATCAGCATATGCCCGTAAACAACTCAAGAAAATCATGCGTGGAAAGAACAGGCTAAGAACTTCTAGAGTCTAAACAGAAATATCTTGGCAAATATTTAGTAAATGTTAGCAAAGGTATCAAAATCGAAGCGTCCGTTTTGTAATCAAGTAAATACAGGATCGTAGAATGTTTAGCTCTTAGAAATCGATATCTTGAATTTGGGAGCCTTGCTTATGATATCAAGCAGATAGAAAATATATTTTTATAGCTGGCATCAAAGCCAAACCGATGATGATAAAATATCATTGTCGAATTGACACATTATTCAAGCTCTCCAGTACATTTTAATCTATAATTAATCGTTATACAGTCGCAATGTAAATTATTTCATGCTATATAAAGTATGATTAAGAAACTAAACATGACTTTCGATCTGCTTTTATCTCACCATCGGCCTCAAATTTTTAAAAAGGTCGGTGTAAAATTCCATTACAATTTCCTTTGAATCAAATGGCTTGGAATGAACTCAGCCTTTTTTGCTGTAAATCTGCCATGGAAATTTATTGATATCTTGATTAGTTTCAAAATGGCGGCATTTATTAAATTTGACGCTATGACATCATCAAATATCTAAATCTTAAACCAGAAAAGATACTGAGTTCTGCTTTTCACCATATTGTAGGCCTTCATAAACTATGGTTTTCTTGAACGTTATATGATATTTCCTCCTTTGTTTACGATGATTTAAATGTTTTCAAAATTTTCCATCGATTTTTTCAAAAATCATTAAATTGCCGCCATTTGAAAAAAAATCAAGATATCAAAAAATTTCCACGGCAGATTTACAGCAAAGTTCTCTTGGTTCCTTTTAAGCCATTCAATTCAAAGAAATATGGAATAGAATTTTACACCCACCTTTTTGAAGATTTGAAAGATTTGAGCCCTATGCTTTTTATCTCTCTATCCTTAATATCAAGTCTCTTTGGAGAGGAAAAGGGAGAAGTATTGCATGACAACTTGTATGCTGGCAGTGAAATGAGTGGCAAGGTCAATTGCTACTTCGCAAAACAAAGTATATTTATTGCAGCCATAGAATGCTAAGGCCATTCATACCATGTCCATATTGATCCTCGAGATCTAGTCTCTTTAGAAATTAAAGCATGGGTAGTTAGACACTGCTGGTGTGCTTCTATGGAGAAGAGCTGGATAATATGTATCTGCGGGGGACATTTTTTATAGTACTGCGGAGGAGATATCTGCGGGGGAATTTTTTATAGTACTGCGGAGGAGATATCTGCGGAGGAGATTTTTTTTGTTCTTTCGATATCTCCTCCGCAGTACTGCAAAAAATTTCCCCCGCAGATATATAATATCCAGCGCTCCTCCATAGAAGCACACCAGCAGTGTCTAACTACCCATGATTAAAGAAGGCAAAAACATTAAATTACACATCGGTTAAAAATCATACCACAGTAAGATAAATGGATGGACAACTTGCATCCTACGAAATCAAAGTTTACTTATCGCAGCCAAAAAATGCTAAGGTCATCCACCCTATCAAGATTTTACAAGAACTAATAGATGATTTCTCTTGTTTACAATAGATGTTAATGACCTTGTGATATTACAGGCATCACTTGGCAAACACTGAATGTTATTTAATTTGTACAGCTTGCATAAAATCCACGCTCGATAGAAGTTTGCAATTTCGCTCACATCAATATTATTCGTGTTTGAATACTGAAGACGTAATAAGCTATTTTTCTTTTGATGAATCTCTGGGACATTCAAGTGGAGTGACAAAACTTCTCTGTAAGGTAACAGTTTTTATCTCATATTCCTTTTAAATGTTTCATCCGGGTGCGCCAAAATGAACTGCGCACTTTTGGCAAGCGACGATAAATTGTACACAGGACTGATTTTGAAGAATTATGAATTAATCTTTAGCAGAAAGCCTGAATTAGATTGTAGGATTTTCTGCAAATTTTTCTGTTTTCAGTTTTTAGCGCTACAAGCGAGTTTCTTCAAATTTTCGTTTTCGAAAACACTGAAAACGACCAAAAAACGTAGATCAAAGTTTTCTAAAGAATCGAAAAATACGATGTCAACCCCGAGGCCTTAAAAGAAGAAAAACATTGAAAAAGTACATTTATATAAATCAGACAAACAGAGCTACAAGCTAAGGCATCTTGCAACCAAACAATTTCGAGTGAAGATTTGCAAGGTTTAGAACCAAGAAAGGCAATGTAAAATCTATTATTTGGTTGTAAGCTTCCTTAAGACACATAATTGCAGAAAGAAAACAAACAAACAAACAAACAAACAGACAAAAACAATACAAAAACAAATGACTAAAAACAGACACATACAGAAGGGATTTGGGTGCTCTATTCAGGGATTCCAGTAACCTTCAATCAAATCGTTCCGTTTCAGAAATGTACTTAATTGTTAAATTTAAGATAAATTTGTTGGCTTCCAAGGGCAAATTTTTGTTTCCGTACAGAAGAAGTTGCAACATATTGATATCTAAACCCTCAGAATATCCATAAGCTTCGAGTACATCATTGACACCAGCGGTAAGGGAAAGTATTGCAAAATGTGAAAAAAATCATAGATGAGCAACTGCGATTCACATTTCTGCTTCATTATAGAAGCATTCAAATAACCAAACAACGCAAGAACAGAATTGCTTTATTCCTATTGCAAAAAACATTGACCTCATGGCAAAGATTAAAGGCTGTCTGTCACGTATTTGATTGGCCGCAACAAAGTTAGAGCTCTACACAACGGATCCCTTTAATAATCTGTGTATTTGAAACAACAGTGGGCTGATTCTTATCACTTTCTACGGCCGTAGAAAGTCAGTAGGATTAGCAGCCATTCAAATTGTTTATTCTTTGTATTGTCATTATCACCCAATCAAATGCACGACAGACTGCCTTTAACTGTATTTAAAATAGCCCCCTGATCGTGTTTCCAGGAAATGAATGAGAATTGGAAAGTTTGTTCAGATACCAAATGAGAGAAAAACTTTTTTATAGATCGCGAAACTTTCAAATCGGACCAAATTACTGTATTTTGCCCTTGAAAACAAACAATTAAAAGTTCATCAAAAATCTTCGCAAAAATAAGTCAATATTGAAAGAGTCAATGACTAAAATCAAACATAATTTTCATTTTGCGGTGTGATAAATAAGGAGTGTAAACAAGGGCAAAAAATCTTCTGTTTGGCATTGCAGAATAAATTTGGATTGATGGAAGCCGAAAGTATTTTTGTTTGATTTCATTGTAAAAGGGCAGAGATTATTTCCGATTCGAAATGTTCATTAAAACGACGCGTGAAATGCAATTGAGTAGTTGCAAGCAGGAACAGGAGAGAGACGTGTGTGTAGGTCTCTGAACATTGAAGCAACGAGGTAAGGACTTCAAATTTTGACTTTACGGGCCATAGGTTTGGTTTACCTTATGTGTTCTAAAAGGGGTCTCTCAAAGGCTCTTGGGAAACCGGCATGCATTGCAGTCCTATTCAATTCGCTTAGTTTCACACAATTAGTTTATTTTCCATTCTAGTTACAACAATGAAAGTCACAGCCATCTTCATCGCGGTGTTATTCACTCAGAGCTATGCAACGGATGTTGTCACTGACCTGGCGGGGAAGCTACTCTCCAGTCCTCTAACTTTCTCGGGTCCCCCAAAAGCTTGCCGTCTCATGCCGTTCGTGGAGCTAAGCCCTCTATTGGCCATCAAAAGAAGAACAGATTTGAACGACACAACGAAAGCAGCCGCTATAAATGTATACTATGAAGCTGGTCTGAGCGCAATGCTATATGCAGGGTGCATGTTAACGAGGCGGATCGGATCAACCAAAGCCAAAGCAGTTCTAGATCAATGGATATCAGGCTATGACAACGATGCACGGAAACTCATAGTGGAAAGCGACTTTGATAAAGCTAAAACGGACGGCACGAGTGCGACAACTGATAGAGCGTGCCGTGAAAAACAAATCATACGCCTGAGAGCGTCCACTGTGACGAAAAACCCTGGTACGTGGATACAAGATGAGATCATAAATATGACAAGCAGATTGGCAGGAAAAATATCTCCAGCCCAGCTCAAAGTTGCAACTGAGCAAATAGCGATGCGTTGTCTAGGCGATACACCGGACCTAAATGGCGCAGACAAAGTAAAGATGGGGGAAGCACTCGCCAAAGCAGCCAAATTCTTCCATCACATTGAAGGAGGGTTACTTCAATCGACGTTAGGAGAGGAGAAACAAGATTCCGTGCTGGCTACACTACTCAGAGAGATCCTCGGCTCAAATCACCTCACGTCCAAGGAAAAGGTTGACAGACTTGTAACGACACTGAAAGGTAAACAAATACGACAAAAGATGACGTGTGATAAAGATCATGTGGAGGATTGTATTGATGGTATTGCAAATAATTTGGACGATACCGATATCATTTGATAAGACACTAATATTATTAAATATCACAGCACATCAGAATTGACTATATATCTATCAAGCACATAACATAACATTATGCAAATATATCTGATGATTTTTAACTCCAGGAGCGACAGACAGGCACATGATTTTGGCAATGACAATTCAGTCAACTGAACACAATGTATTTATGAGTATTAGAACATGAAAAATAGTTTCAGAGGAAAGATTCTGTCTCTTATTTCTATGATTCCATTCACTTAGGCAGATAGTCCTAAGATAGTGCACTTTAGCAAATTTCTGCGAAGTGCGAAAATTTTTCACGTGAAATCGATCAAATCAAATGATGACCACGCTACTAATTTGATTGGTTTTCGCGTGGTCATAGTTACAATTCTTGCCAAAACTCTTGAAAAGAATCACGTATTTTTGCTCAGCTCTCCCCGTTTCCCCTTACAATGTTGGTTCCTTGTGCGATTACGCATTTCTCACGGGCACAACAACGTAACCAATTTTCTTCATATTTGGTGATCAGTGCTTCGGACCAACATTGTTTAGGGGGGCAGGGGGGCGGGGAAAAAGAGTAGCGATAAGTTTCCTGCAATGTATTTTGGATGCTTCGTCAGATAAGAAAGCAGAGAATTGACATGTTTTTTTCAAGTTGTTTTGGCCAGAATTGTAGCTTTCTCGAGAAATATTTCGGATATTGCAAACATTTTCTTGAAGGCTTTGTGCAAGGTTAAATCTTTGCATGTGCAATGAGCAAAAATATCTAAAAACTATCCCATTCAAATCAAAGTGTGCATATGCATGGCGAACAAGGGATAACCAATAACACAATGCTGTTATACTTTATAGTCTGTCTCAAATTAGATGTCACCTGCAAATGCCCGCGAATAATAACAATAGAAGTGTTTTGCAAAGGACTTTTGCGTTATCGCAAATCTGTCTCAAATTAGATGTCACCTGCAAATGCCCGCGAATAATAACAATAGAAGTGTTTTGCAAAGGACTTTTGCGTTATCGCAAATCTGTCTCAAATTAGATGTCACCTGCAAATG
>REGL01001272.1:0-36800 GCA_004194395.1 Aurelia aurita complex sp. Pacific
AAATCAAAGCCCTTCAGATTCTTTGTTTGACAAGCACCAGATGATCCTCCCCCACACAATTTTTAAAATTGAGGCTGCTAGAATCACTTGATAGATCCTATAGGGTCAATAACCCAATCTGTGACTTGCATCATAAGGCCACGGACGGCCACGGACATGCCAGCATGTCTGTAGATTGTCGGTTTTCCGTGGAATTTTCTGAATTAATTTTGCTACAGAAAAATACATGGGCATCCATGAACAAGACACAGATATTTCCGTGGACTCAGGACCCTCCTCTTGATAGCTAGACTAGTTTAAACCTAAAAATTCGCTTATCATACTGGTATGGTATAACATCAACATATAGCTGGTCATTGTACACAAGAAGCATACTATCATAGCTTCTATCATCAATCACTGAACAGATTTAAAGGTCAGAAGGGCATTTTTTAAATGGAAACAGTGACTTGGGTACATTTAAATCAGTTGGGGAGCCAAATTCAAAGAAATGGAGGGGACAAAGGATGATGGGGGTCTGGCAACATAGCCCCTAGGGAAAGTTCCAGGACCATGCCCTTTTTATACTCGGGAAACACCCTTTTTACCCTCAGGAAACATCCATCAAACTCTAAACATACCTACCTAACCCATTTTCTCAACAGATTTAGACGGATTGGAAGAGTGACCTCAGAGAAAAGTAGGGGGACTTGTCCCCCATTTCTCCCATGGCTCCGCCACTGATTGAAATATTTAGTTGGTATATTTAACTGGTACTGCTATAGGAAAACATGATAGGCCTATGTGTTTCTGTCTGTGTTTCTTCTCAATTTTTAAGATATTATGAAAAACAGCGAAATTATTGACAAGCCTCTGAGCTTAGGTCTATAGACCTGCATTTGAGACATATTTTGAAAACCTGAGCTTATTATTTATGGGCCCTTATTGCCATGGGCCCCATATTCTGGACCTTGGCCCTGACCCCCTCTCCTCAGCCCTGCCTTGGCCCCATGTACGATGAAGACCTTTTTGCAAAACATACTCCATGTTTTCCAATCTATAGCGGATAAAAAATTTGATTGCCAATAAATTTTCTCTTTTTACAGAAAATATTGAGGAATTTGGCCTTGATGTTACCAACTTTCTACATGATGCTGTACTCAGTTTCATCAATTACCTATGCAATTTTTGGGTAAGAACTATTATTGAATTTATATGGTGTGAAAGAGTTGGCACTAAACCACATCTTTAAATCCTTGCATTATTAAAATTTGGTCGTCTCTAATTGGCACAACTACCTATTTATTTGTTCATCATGTCTTTCTTTCTATCTTTCTTGCTGTGTGTCCGCCTTTCTTTCATTATAAACACTGTATTTTCAAACGTTGATTATCAGAAAGAGAGATGTCTTTCAAACTTGGTAAACAGAAGAAAAATACTTCAGAAAGTTTTCTCCTATTCACATAATATGGTCAAAGAACGTTTACATTTTGCAAAATTTTCTGGTGACTTCACAACTGTTTCTGTGTTATTTCAGAGTACTTTTTTATCCTTGCAGGAAAAAGTTTGTTTCCAAAGCACCTTTCAATTTCAAATCATGTTGCTTAGAAGGCAGTGACAAACAAGGTAATTTTCTTGTGATTTATGCAAAAAATCAGCTGTGACCCCAACCCTGGAAAACTGTGGTGGACACTAGATGTTTTTGATGGGAGAATGCATTACCTAACTTTTCTATTAACAATTAACTCTTCCAAAGAAGCTTGTACAAGGAGGAGTTTTCTTGGTTTTATTTCATAGTTCAACTTAAGGTTACTGTACCCCTTCAGTGACCACTCACGGTGTTTTCTCTCTTGATTATCACACCGATGACATAACACGTATAAACTATACATCATTCAATTCATCATTAAATGGGGACTATATTTACAAGCCAAAAAGAATACAAATATCCAAAAATTGTGCATTATACGTCTAAAGACGTGAAAATTGGACCCTCCCCCCTTCTAGAACCTCCATGTCCCCCAGATAAGTTTCATTTAAATCTCAATGAGATTTTTGCATTCTCAAGCATTAATCTAGCAAATATTGTCTCAAATTTCCTTTGCATACCTTAGCTTCAGAATAATTAAAACAATTTTGCCCCTCGCTCCCTGGTCTCGTTTTGAGATTCCTTCAAATGTTGAATTTGGAGCATGCAATTTTTCTCAAAAGTGAGACACCCTATGCTTCTTCTTTGTGTCTGCCAAATTTCAGCCAATTACATCAAGCCGTTGGGTACAGGGAGACGTGTCAATACCCATTTGTTGCTGAAAATTTGATTTTGAGAAAAGGGCTTAAAAAGTTTTTCAGCCTATAATTCCACTTTTGTAAATGATGAACATTAATCTGGCCACAAGAGTAAACAGAGTAATCCTGTATGTATTTAGCACAGAGTTTACAATGACATAATTGGTATTGTAATCGCAAAATCCATTCAACAGGAAATCAAAGGCACTTGAAACCTCTCAAATATTGCTGGTCATGTAAACAGCATTTTCCTAGCTGAAAAGACCTTACTTTAAATTGCTTATAATTCGCTGAAAAATAAAGGAAAATTCCTTGAAATTATTAGAAATTGTAGGTAGATGTGTGTGCTATCCAATGATCTAAAAATCCAAAAATTGATCGGATAAAGTAACCTTAAAGCCACCAAGAACCTACTGGAATGGGATGAAAATTGATCATATTGCAATTACATTTCAGTTGTTCTAATTTAAGAATATTTTTCAATTTCTGAAGCTGCAGTCAGTCCATGTATGTTGCTAATTAGTTCAAGATTTCCAATGAATATCAAATTGTTTTCTCTGCACTTTTCTTTTCCTTTTTTACAGTGACTGGAGTGTCAATTTTGATGACTTATTTTTTATCAACCTTTGCCTTCTTACTAATTTCAACATCAAGATTGTGGGATCATGTAATCACCATTACTATTATTCATTCTTTGGTGACTGCTGCAGGTAAGTCTACAACACTTAAGAATTTTGAAATTCTGATTGACAGACTTCCAGAGACATACAATCATAGGCTTATCCAGATGCAAAACAACCCCCCCCCCCTCAAAAATCAGTCAATTATTCACATATCATCAGGCGTGTTAAAAGCAGTAACATTGATTTTGTTCTTCATAGGCTTGGCAATTGAAATGAATATAAATCAAAATTCTTCTGTCTGTCTGCATTCACAAATTCATTTTCAAAGCCTTCCCTTGAGTTCAGAAAAGTTGATTTATCTCAAAAAATTTGAACACTTGTTCGTTTTTCTTTCACTCATATTTAGCAAAATTGTTCATCATTCTCAATTTTGCACAGTTTCATTGAAAGAGTTAGGCTAGATTTCCTGCAATCAAATTCATATTTCTGTTTACTTTTTGACAACAAATGGGGAATCATGGTAGAATTTTCATCAGGTTGACATTTTAAAGTCTAACTGCTTGCCAAGTAAGCCTTGCCCCTTTCCAAATGAAACTAGAAAATGATGTACTTCTTCTTATGTGTTGCTTTTGATTTTTTTTTAACAGTTAATGTAGAATTCCCATTGAATTGGCAATGGTGGGTGACTTTATGTAAGTATAAATGTTTCAACATTCAACACCCACTTCTCCCATGCAAAGTTACTTAAAAACAGTGTTCACAGTTAAAACCCTTAAATAGCCATAAGTTGTGGAAACACATCCGATAAAGCCGGTTAAATACCTTGTTGGGGATACGAGATACGCTTTGTCCAAGGAAACTTATGTGTCCCCCGTGCAATGAGTTAAAGAGCTCCAACCCCAAAACGCTACTGCGCATGATCTCTCTCGCTCTTGCCCCTTTGTGCCTTGACGGAATATTGGAATGGCGGGACCACGAACTACCGAAAAGGGAACGGTAAGACGGACGGAAGAGATAGACTGGGGACAAGTCTAGTGCCATCAGAATTGCAAAAATATTTTCAAACAGACAAATCTGTTTGAATAGCTCCTATGTTTTGTTTATGATCTATTTCTATTTGAATTTTCGAGTCTTTGCTTTCGTAGGCTTCATTTCGGTGGAATTCGCCTGGAAATTTGCTGTCAAATTGAAAGCCCGCCTTTTCTTGATTTTTATTACATAAAATTTTGATTTCAGTGACTGGAGCAGTAATAATGATCGTTACTGGAGAGCCGCTGGCCTATTGCATACGAAAAAGAAGGCAGAAAAATGCGAGAAGAGACTCCAACAGAAGCAGTGAAGTTTCTACGTAATTACGTAATTAATTCATTTTTCAACAAGCTCAGAATAATCTCGTTTTGGCATGACCCTTACGTTAATAACGGGTGGAACTAAAAGAACCTCACATGTTTCAAAATTAGTGATGACGAAAATACTTGAGATACCAACATATTCGAGCAGGTTTAGTGTATACCACCAAAATGTACAGTTTTTCTTCTTCCTAAAAATATGTAGTTTGGATACATCACTGGAATTAGTTATCATTTAATTCATATTTTAGTAAGTATGACCCATTTCAAATGCAGCATGCAACACAACTCTTATCCAAAACAGATCGTAAACACCTTTTATCCAAAAAAAATTGCCAAGCAGATTTTTTCAAAACATTTCAGGCCTAGAAGCACTTAGAGTTGATGCCCTGAGGTAGGGAAAAAGACAAACTCATTCCCATGAGATGCTTCTATCAAAACTGATAAAATAAGCTCTCACAAAGATGAGGTCTTGACTATGCAAATGTTCTGCCACTTTCCTGCATTTGAAATAGGCCATATTTGCTAAAAAATGTCAATTAAGTAATAAATAATCCAATTAATGCATCCAAACTGCATACCATTTGAAAGAAGAAAGCTTGTACTTTCAGATGGTATACAATACCGGGTGTCCCACTAAAATTGTGTCCCATTTGCCTGAAGATTACGAAAAAAAATGGCGAAAGATTCTCGCCAAACTTTTATATGATGTTGCTCTTCAGATGTTCAAATAGAGTTTGCTCCCATCCCCGCAAAAATCCGTTGAAAAATGATGGAGCTATGACCTTCAGAAGATCAAATTTGCCTGATGACTGAAACATGCGGTCGGCTATTTTGCAGTGATAGTGGGGGAGCTTATTACATGAATCGTGCAAAATGTGATACCAGCATGAAATTTGGTGGAGATGGGCAGTTTGATACGCTGAAAAAGATGGGATGTGGACACAAGCTGAAAAATGCCCCCTTGTACTATTTTTAGACTGGGGTACTAGGCTCCAGGCCTCTAAAAAGGAAATCGTAATCATTTTGCTGCAAATTATGATCGGGATTATGATACCTGCATGAAACTTGGTGGAGATGGGCAGTTTGATATGCTGAAAATGATGAGATGTAGACACAAGCTGAAAATGCCCATTGTGCTATTTCTAGACTGAGGTACTAGATTCCAGGCCTCAAAAAAGACTTTCGCAATCATTTTGCTGCAAAATGTGATACCAGCATGAAATTTGGTAGAGATGGGCAGCTTGATACGCTGAAAAAGATGGGATGTGGACACAAGCTGAAAAATGCCCCCTTGTGCTATTTTTAGACTGGGGTACTAGGCTCCAGACCTCTAAAAAGGAAATAGTAATCATTTTGCTGCAAATTATGATACCAGCATGAAATTTGGTGGAGATGGGCAGTTTGATATGCTGAAAATGATGGAATGTGGACACAAGCTGAAAAATGCCCCCTTGTACTATTTTTAGATATGGGTACTAGGTTCCAGGCCTCTAAAAAGGAAATAGTAATAATTTTGCTGCAAATTATGATACCAGCATGAAACTTGGTGGAGATGGGCAGTTTGATATGCTGAAAATGATGGAATGTGGACACAAGCTGAAAAATGCCCCCTTGTACTATTTTTAGATATGGGTACTAGGTTCCAGGCCTCTAAAAAGGAAATAGTAATAATTTTGCTGCAAATTATGATACCAGCATGAAACTTGGTGGAGATGGGCAGTTTGATATGCTGAAAATGATGGAATGTGGACACAAGCTGAAAAATGCCCCCTTGTACTATTTTTAGATATGGGTACTAGGTTCCAGGCCTCTAAAAAGGAAATAGTAATAATTTTGCTGCAAATTATGATACCAGCATGAAACTTGGTGGAGATGGGCAGTTTGATATGCTGAAAATGATGGAATGTGGACACAAGCTGAAAAATGCCCCCTTGTACTATTTTTAGATATGGGTACTAGGTTCCAGGCCTCTAAAAAGGAAATAGTAATAATTTTGCTGCAAATTATGATACCAGCATGAAACTTGGTGGAGATGGGCAGTTTGATATGCTGAAAATGATGGAATGTGGACACAAGCTGAAAAATGCCCCCTTGTACTATTTTTAGATATGGGTACTAGGTTCCAGGCCTCTAAAAAGGAAATAGTAATAATTTTGCTGCAAATTATGATACCAGCATGAAACTTGGTGGAGATGGGCAGTTTGATATGCTGAAAATGATGGAATGTGGACACAAGCTGAAAAATGCCCCCTTGTACTATTTTTAGATATGGGTACTAGGTTCCAGGCCTCTAAAAAGGAAATCGTAATCATTTTGCTGCAAATTATGATACCTGCATGAAACTTGGTGGAGATGGGCAGTTTGATATGCTGAAAATGATGGAATGTGGACACAAGTTGAAAAATGCCCCATTGTGCTATTTTTAGACTGGGGTACTAGGTTCCAGGCCTCTAAAAACAAAATCGTAATCATTTTGCTGCAAATTATGATACCAGCGTGAAACTTGGTGGAGATGGGCAGTTTTATATGCTGAAAATGATGGAATGTGGACACAAGCTGAAAAATGCCCCCTTGTGCTATTTTTAGACTGGGGTACTAGATTCCAGGCCTCAAAAAGACTTTCACAATCATTTTGCTGCAAAATGTGATACCAACATGAAACATGGTAGAGATAGGCAGTTATCATACGCTGGAAAAAACGGGATGGGATGTGGACACAAGCTAAAGAATGCCCCTTGCTATTTTCCGATTTGGATACTAGATACTAGGCTCTATGCCCCCTTTTCCACTTCGTAATATCGCACCCAAAACAAAGAGTTCGCTGAGAGTTTAAAATTTGCTATTTTGTTTGAAGAAACAATAATAAAGTTAAATAAGAAATATAAGAGGTATTACCAACCGGCTGTTCTTACTGTTCTCGAGGACTGGTGCAGAGTTTGTTGTATTGTAGGATCACCATGCAAAGGGAGCCTTTTGTTAATGTTTTATGGATTTTTTACCGGTGTTTTACAGTGTCTTAGTTCGTAAAGGGACGGGGGTGGATTTCACCAAATGTCTCCACAATTTAGGTTGTTATTTTGTTATATTTTCTGAGATATAAATCTTTCGATATCAGGTTTTTGTTCTCGTGTGTACTACTGGTGTTTGTTTTGAAAGAGAATCAAAGAAGGTACATGGTGAAAACGCTGAGAAGGATGCGAAGAATGGGGCTGAGTTAGGTGTGGTAGAGGATCTCCGTATACAGAGGCCTCTTGTACTTATCATGTTGCCTGGTGGGATTGGTATATTGTGTGTCATGTTGTGGTTTGGAGGAAATAGGGAATGGGGCATGAGAGTGGGGGGCTAGAATTTTCCAACGCATTTTTTTAATTTGGTCGTTAAAGGTTCTGTCGTGTATTTTATGTGATGTTAAGTTCCTTGTGTACGTTTTCGTGTTCTGCTATGACCATTTGTTTTCGTTTTCGTCTGTTTTCCGATTGGTTTGGAATGGTATGAAAAAGGCATAACAGTAAATGGGAAACTCATTTGTTCCAAGTTGTAAAGGGTAGGGTGGGAGAATAGGCTCACCGGGGTCACCATTTCAACGGGAGGTGCTAACACAAGGATATGCTGAATGAAGGTTTGAGGGGGGGAGGGGGTTGTGCTAAGTGATGCAATTTGATTGGTGGTGTCATTTGTTAAAATCACTTTCTAGTTATTGTTTTTTTGTTTTTTGTTGTTTATTTTCAAAATCATTTGATCTTCAGCGGTTCTCCTGTAAATGTTTCTATGGTAGTAGGATCGGAATATTGTCCCCGAAGGGGGATACGGGTACCCTCAGTGATCCCTGGACAGTGGAACACTGTCAATGACTACATATAATTCGTTTTGTTGTGATTTTTGTTGCAATGGGTTTGAAGGGAGATGATTAGGTTTGGATTGAGATATTTGGCATTGTGCCGAATTTAGGCCTTATAGCTGTAATCATTGGTTGTATCAGTTTATTGTCGTGTTATGAATGTGTGTATTAATGATGGGATGGAGCGAATTGTACATGAAGCACTGGAAAGGGGAAGCATAGGTGATTGGGGAAAGGGAATTGCCTTAACGTTATATGCGAAGTTTTTGGGAAAGGTACCATTAAATTAATCAACGAATTACAAGGCTATGTATAAAGTATGAACATAACAATTGCGTTATTTGCAAGTTCTGTTTGTCTGCATGAAGACTTGCATCGTTTGTTTTTTAACTATCCATTGAATTGTAAGTGTAAATGTAAGTGTGTCTGCTAGCAAC
Source organism: Aurelia aurita complex sp. Pacific (assembly GCA_004194395.1). Taxonomy (NCBI): domain Eukaryota; kingdom Metazoa; phylum Cnidaria; class Scyphozoa; order Semaeostomeae; family Ulmaridae; genus Aurelia; species Aurelia aurita complex sp. Pacific. The sequence continues at coordinate 8,516 of REGL01001272.1, forward strand.
TTAGCAAGGTGCGTCAATGATGGCAGAAAATCAGGAGTGAAAATAGGGCCACCCTGCTAGATAAATAGGTGGATTACACCGCTCAACAGCAACATTAAGTAAAATAATTCTTGTGATCAGCTAGTTTCACAACATCAATTCCAAATTTCAACAAGAAGTATTGGACCAAATAAGCAAATCTAAAAAGAACATTTGGGATCATTTTTACACTTGTGTCCACATCCAATTTTTTCAGCGTATCAAACTGCCCATCTCCACCAGGTTTCATGCTGGTATCACAATTTGCAGCAAAAGGATTACTGTATCCTTTTTGGAGGCCTGGAACCTAGTACCCCGTTCTAGAATTGGTACAAGGGGGGGGGCATTTGTCAGCTTGTGTCTACATCCCATCTTGTTCAGCGTATCAAGCTGCCCATCTCTACCAAATTTCATGCTGGTATCACATTTTGCAGCAAAATGATTGCGAAAGTCTTTTTTGAGGCCTGGAATCTAGTACCTCAGTCTAGAAATAGCACAATGGGCATTTTCAGCTTGTGTCTACATCTCATCATTTTCAGCATATCAAACTGCCCATCTCCACCAAGTTTCATGCAGGTATCATAATCCCGATCATAATTTGCAGCAAAATGATTACTATTTCCTTTTTAGAGGCCTGGAGCCTAGTACCCCAGTCTAAAAATAGCACAAGGGGGCATTTTTCAGCTTGTGTCCACATCCCATCTTTTTCAGCATATCAAACTGCCCATCTCCACCAAGTTTCATGCTGGTATCACAATTTGCACGATTCACCCATTTTTTTGTGCTAACAGCCCTCACTATGATAGGTAGCTTCGTGTGAGGTAAGAAATAGTTTCTGCGAGGTAGGAAATAGTTGAAAACTTTTTGATGATTATCAGACTAGCTGTGACATTCGAGGCTGCTGTTTCATTTCATCCATGGAGCTATTTATCGCTGCAAAATAGTAAGACAAAGTGGCCGACTTTTCCTTTTTTCAGTCATCATGCAAATATGGTCTCCTGAAGGTCATAGCTCCATAATTTTTCAGTGGATTTCTACGGGAATGGTAGCAAACTTTAATTGAATATCTGGAGAGCAATATCATGCAAAATATTTGACAAGAATCTTTTGCCGTTTTGTTGCCATCGGGGCACAATTTTTTTGGGACACCCTGTAAATTAACTAAAATCTATCTCTTTTTTAAGATTTTCAAATATAGTTGGGTTGCGTTTTTTCTGAAACACCATGTAGTCTAGGCACTGCAGGTTTTCAAGTGCCTGAACTTTATTGGCTCACCCGGTACGAAGTATCATTTCACGGCGATGATATTTTTGTTCTGAAGTTATGATGTTTTAAGTCCTCTCTTTGCAACTACTACTAACATTTGGATTTATGTACTTGAATGAGAGAGTGACAAGACCGATTAAGTCATGATGGCCTTCAGTCATCATCTGCGGAATCTGTTGCCCATAGCCGTTACGTTATAACGAGATTAGATCACGGCAGTTTAGTTGATAAGTATCTATTTAAGATTATTGACAAAATATTATTTAAAGAGTTGGAGAAGATAAAATGCATCTGAAAGTTTAGACAACTTTAACGACAACAACAGCAAGTTTTTATTTGTTTAATTATGACAACTTTTTCTTCATAATTCAATTGGCTAGAGTGCAGTTTAGCGGGCGGTATTTCGGCGTTGTTGTATGGCACACGTTAAGGGTTAGGGTTGGTTTCAGAAAAGGGTTTTCAGGGTAATTAAGGGTTAGTTGTTGTAAGTTAGGGTCATTAGTTAGGGTAACGTAGGGAACAAGGACAGATTTTGTAAGACAGTAGCATGAGTTGCTTTTGTTGACACCTTAATTCAAAGCGATTAGCGACTGCAGACAAAGGAAGTTCTCTCGACCATAAATTCAAAACAAACAAAGCCGCAAAAGTTTCTCTGAAACCCAGGTAGCTTGCTCGCCCGTTGTGCATTCCAGAAATTGTTTTCAAGAGCAAACATGAGCATATATCAAAAGAAGAAGGATATATCTACATATCTACCACGGGCATTTTATTTCTTTGGTTCAGAAGCCGAGCAGTAAGTGTTTTCATTACACCCAAAAAAATTAAGAGAATTGAATAGTCTCCCAATCGGCTTCTGAACCAAAAAAATTAACTGGCCGAGGCAGATGTGTAGATATATCCCTCCTCTTTCGATCTATGCTCGTGTTTGCTCTTGAAAACAATTTCTGGAATGCCCTACGAACGAGCTAGCTACCTGGGTTTCAGAGAAACTTTTGCAGCTTTGCTTGTTTTGAATTATTGGTTGACATAATTTCCTTTGTCTATGATCGCTAATCGCTTTGAATTGCGGTGTCAATCAAAACCAACTCGTGCTATTGTCTTACCAAACCTGTCCTTGTTAAAGTAGGGTAAGATAGGCTTAGACGTTTGTTCAATGCCTGTTGAAAGAGTATCACCATTAGCGCCGCCTGTTAATCTGCATTTTGTCCCAATTAATTCAGTAGAACAGAGCATGGTTATAGTAAATACTGTAAACGAGAAGCAATGAAATTGTTTGAAGGATTTTCTGGATCGAAAATCTTGTGCATGTATCCAGATACTCCGTGAATGAATATTCACGTTTATGGGCCATAAATCATTGCAGCAGATATCGAAATAATAGACCTTTTAGCTATGCTATAAAAAGCCTGCATTGAGTGCTATTTCTATACATTTTTATACGCTTGGTTCGATCGAGTGGCTTTTGAGCTCCTATCACTATTGTGCACATTCGAAAATTATACGAAATGTAGCGAAATATCGTTCTATTATAATTCTTTTCAGAATAACCGAAAGTTCTATTATCTTCCTTTGACATGTAGAGCAAAGTTTGCTCATTTTTGGATTGTACTGATTTGATTTTCCTCTGCAATAGTTCTGAGATAAATGCAATTTGCAACAAAATTGAAATCAGGGAAAATTGTAACCTGTGTACCTTGCAAGTACGATCACTTTGTTGTCGGCCGTTTTCGTGGACCATGAAAATCGTGATAACAAGGAGACCACAAAATGACGTATTCACAAAGCATGCCTATTGCAAAGGCTCTTAACCTCGCACCTATAGATTATTGATTCAAATCCTGATAAACTCAATGCAAGATTTATAATGCACTGTCATACATGGATATTTTTTGGCCCATCTGGTATGTTCACGAAGTGGTTTTATCATGAGCAATAGGACATCAAATGTGTGAAAGTTTATTGGTAGCGAGCCACCTTAACCAATTCTTTTTTGTGCGTTTTAACCTAATTTTACACCTTATCGCTGTTCCTTCATTTTGAAATTCTCTGTAGTGAGCCACCTTAAGTGCAGATCCACCTTAAATCGTAAAACCTCCAGAGGAAGAAAGTTTTTGGAATGAAGAAACAGCGAAAAGGTGGCTCACTACCAAGTAAAAATTAGGTAAAAACGCACAAAAACAATTGGTTAAGGTGGCTCGCTGCCAATAACACTTTCACACACTTGGTGTCCTATCGCTCGTGGTTTTATTGTAAAAATTGGAAATTGAATTTCTAAGGTCAAATTCAAACTTCAATTTCTTGACTGAGGCCTGGACATAATTTTGTCAAAGCCGATTGATAAAATCTTACCAAATTATGCGAGTCAGTTGGGTGGCTCTTGGAGTGCGGATTTGCGGGCGGGTGGTACATGTTTCCTGATTCGCCCAGTAGTTTTATTTCTTTCTATGTTAACTGCCACGGTGTTGTCATAGCCTATTGCTCCCCGTGGCATTATCGTCGTTGTAGTGTTTCGTAGAGTAATTAGTAGGTAGTGTGATAAGTAATTTGTCTTGAAAAATTTTTAATGGAATACAAGAATAAAAAATTTGAATTTGAATTTTGATATTGATCGATTCACACGATTTTTCGTGTTTTAGAGAGAAATATCTTTATTTGTGTCTTACCTTGAAGCAGTCCAGTTAGTATGTTCACAGGAGTCGACCTTCCTTTGCCTAAGAAGAAAGAAATTGATGGTATCAACGAAGGGTGATAACGTAAAAGCAACATCCGCGATCGCACACAAAGAAATCTCTACGACCGATTAGTGAAGTCATAGATATGAACAAAGCAAGGCACAAAAATTCTGTTGAATCTGGATGGCTAAATCACTTGTTCTGCGTCTCACTGTGATCCAGATTTCCGTTTTAGTGTAATTAATGCCAAAAAATGAAAATTACAAAATTGTACAAAACTTATTTCTCTATATTTAACCGTAGCCTGAGGTATATCAAGACGCAAAAAATTTTCAAATCGGACAATTTAGTGCTGAGAAAATATAATTTCAAGTTAGGCCTAAAAGTGTACTGCAGGCTTCTTTTGTAGCACAGCAAGGCCACAAAATAGCACTAACTTTCAAATTCTAATTTCTTGGCTTGCACTCACTCGATTTTCATGATCTTTGTTTTGTTTGACAGATTAAACCCTGCAGAATATGTAGTGAAAAGGTCGATTGAAAATTTCATCTTGGGATGTGCAAATTTTTCAAATCCATAATGGTAACCAATCGTTCATAAAAACTAAAACTGAATCACGAAACGCTCCTTCAACATTGAAAACAAAATATCTATGTTTCAGAACTCTCGTAAAGCCTGTTGCAGAATCAAGTTTAACCTATTGGGAACATTTTTGCAAAAGGGCTAAGTAGAATAAGCTCTCAACTAATTTTTGCGAATTGTTCACGAAGGCCAGTGAAGAAGAAGTCTTTTTTAGCAAATTATGTCTGTATTTGCCACAGTACTATAGGCTGAACTAGATGTTCAATGAAACAAATATTTCCCTCTTACAGTCAAAAGAAGGTTAGAGATCAATTGCCTAATCATATTAGGTATCTATTTTGGTGTTTGTTCTGTTTTTCGATGTTACTAGGCACATTTTTCACCTTGGGATATAACAAATCATTGTAGAGTTGGCTGCATGTTTTCAAAACCTTAAAAATTAGTTAATTATGTAAAAATACTGTATACTACTATTGCTAAAAAGCATGTGTTAGAAATTGTGGAGATATGCTGAAATATTGCCTTTGCTAATAGGTTTTTGTCATAAAATGCAATTTTTTACTCTTTAAAGGTGCAAAACTGCTCTTCGTGAAAAATTCGCCAAAATTATTTGAGAGCTTATTCTACTAAGCCCTTTTGCAAACATGTTGCCAATAGCTTAAACTTGATTCTGCAATAGACTTTTCGAGAATTCTGAAACATAGATTTTTTGTTTTTAATGTTGAAGAAACGCTTTGTGATTCAGTTTTAGTTTTTTTAACGTTTAGTTACCACTATGAATTCGCAAAATTTCCGCATCCCAAGATAAAATTTTCAGTCCACTTTTTCACTACATACTCTGCAAGGTTTAATCTGTTGAACAAAACAAAGATCGTGAAAATCGGGTGAGTGCAAGCCAAGAAATTTGAATTTGAAACTTAGTCTTATTTTGTGGCCTTGCTGTGCTTAGAAAGAAGTCTGAAGTACACTTTTTAGGCTCAACTTGAAATAATGTTTTCTCAGCACTGGATTGTCCGATTTGCAAGTTTTTTGGGTTTTGACATTCCTCAGGCTACGGTGAACAATAGAAAAATCAGTTTTGTACAATTCTGATACTTTCATTTTTCACATTAATTACATGCCCTGGAACACTGTGCGTCTGGAAGTGGGTCAAGAGAAGACATTAGTTAAAAGAAAGCCTTCGGAATTGTTTGATGAATGCAGACGGTGCATAGAAAGCAATACAATTCTTGCATATTGTTGTGTTTTATTCAAATGATTAGTGCCCAGCTTGATGTTGAATTAGGACCTGATTACATGTGAGTTTTCACCAAGTTGAAATTCCATCTCACCTCTCCTTTTATTCCTTTATTGATTTGAATTTCAATTGCATGGAGAAATCTCAACCCTGGGGATGAAATTATACCCGGGGCTGAAATTTCATCCCACCTTGAGCTAGCCGAGGTGAAATTTTGGAGGTGCTAATCCCCATTGTTTTCAATATGTGAATGTCCATGTAATCGCAATCTTGTTTCAACCCCGAGGTCGAAGTGCTATTGACGCATGCGTGACGTATTGCGCTTAGCCCATTTTTTCATACCCGGGAGTGAGATGTTATGGCTCACTTTTTCATACCCGGGAGTGAAAATACGCATGTAATAGCAGATTTATTTCAACTCGGTCAGGTGGGTTGAAAGTCAACCCCGGGGTTGAAAACTCTCATATAATCAGGCTCTTAGATACATAGCATACCCAGGCAGATATTTAGTGCCAACATCTTCTCTGAGCAGCCACTCTTCGCACGCAATATTAGTGAGTTAGCCATCCAGCTTTAGGCTTTATTGGCCCGTTTTGCTTGTATTTATGACTTCATGAATATAAAATGCCATGGAAATGTCTTTGTTTGCGATGGCCTATTACTTTGCACTGTTGTATCACTCAAAGCAGCGGAAGCTGTTACATGCTCGAAGGTTACAAAGTGCTCCAAACTTTAGGACGGAGAACAGTAGAGTGAAGGGCTTTAATTTCTTATGAAACAATATGTGGATTCAAGGAGGATTTAAAGAGCCATTGTCACCCAGGGTCCTTTGCGAGCACGGTACATTCTCAAACTGTCTGAAAATCAAACTTGGCGTAAAAGGAAACTATGGATCCGCAATGCAGTACAGTAAAAACCCGCGTATAAGAACCTAGTGGATTAAGAACCTGCATGCTGAAATTTTGCAATTAGACCCCCATTGTATAAGAAATCATTCTGCCTGAAATTTAAAATAGGTTCTCATTTTTAGAGAACATTGGGTCTAATTTACAGAAGTTTGTGGAAGAATCAGAAATTTTATATTATCCGGTGAGAACCTTGTGACAGTTTTTCTTTGGATTTTGTAAAAATTAATGATTCTTTCATTCACTATTTTCTGGTGTGGATAAGACCCCATAAACTCAAGTGATGTGAGCTGACAGTAAACAAATAGGCCTGGAGTTTGAATCAGGAGAAAATGAATTCCTGAAAGCCCTGAATGAAATAAGAACCAATTTAAGAACCTTAGCAGCCTCATTTCCAACTAAATACCCAAAACATAAGAACCTAGTCAGGCTGACTTGCAAAATTGTAGGTTCTCATGCGCGGGTTTTTACTGTATTGAAATAATAGAGACGAAAGTAAGACGTTTGTATCAGTTCAACTACTGCAGTGTGGATCGATGGTTTCTGCTTTGGAAAACTTTTGCTTTCAGACAGTCTGAAATTTCAGCATGCCCGCAAAGCATCCTGGGTGACAATAAATCTAAGCATTTAACAGTGGCTCAAACCATCTGCGGTCAAATTCTAGCCTATCAGATATCAGTATTTCCTATTTGTTGACGTAGATCACTTACTCAAATATGTTTCGGCACGTGTAGCAGCCTATTGTTTTTGCGCGACAATTTTTATCAAAGGCTTACATCCGTTTAATTCCCTTTAATCTTATCTGACAGTATTTCCTTTAATTCCCTTCCGATAAAAGTCTTCAGTCACTGTCCCTTTCGTTAATGCTGCCATTTTTACCAAGATTCATTGCGTTCTTTACTCGAATTCCTACAGAATCGTAAAATATTCGTACTTGGAACGCACTATATATAATAAAAAGTTTCTTGCCGCCATCTGTTCAATATTACGATCGTTATAGCAGTCTCTCTTTACGTCAATAGAAGATATAAGCAAGAATTTAATTTTTTTTGATCGCTGAAAACTTGGATTTGATCAAATAATCCTTAATTTCACAAAGTACGGCTCATTGGCAATAAACCTTTGCACACATGTAACTTTTTCAATATTTGAAGAGTTGGAACCAACTGTTTGGATTTTCTAGGATTTGGGCAGCTTTTAAATGTTCATCTTTGGTAGTCTCAGTACAACATAGACAGACACTCACTAATTGCCATAGAGTCAATTTTTAAAGTTTAAGAGAATAAGAAACATTTTTTGAAATAGAACTCCCCGGCTGACGACAGGTTTTTTACTCGGCACTATCGTTAGATTTTGACTTTGTTTAGAACGGCATATCAATAGCCAAATACACTCTTTTTTATAATAATGAAAGCTATAAATTTTTGCAGCCTCGATATTCATAAGAAATTTTCGTTTTGAGCCTGAATATCTTCTTAAAGTATTCTTATGAACTTTCATGTCATTACGAGGAAATGGTAGAGCGAAAGAAACCTTTAAAGCAATTATAACATATAACAATTATAATTCTCTGTTATGAACATCGCAAAACAGGCAACTACTGAAAAATGAGACACCAATATGCAAGCTGAGGTTGAGCAATATTCTTATAATATTCTTAAAAATTGCATGGTTCTGAGCCTGAATATTATTATGATCATTATTCTTATAAAAAAGAGTGAATACCTCATTAGACGTCTGTTTGATTACATGCAGCCCTCTTAAGAAACTAAGCGTTTGAGACAGACGAAAGGTTCTTAGAATTATCAGAATTGCTGAGTGCTAAAAGTTTCTTAGAAGTTGTTTACGAGTTCCATAACAATTTACTCGTGAACATTTCAACATAAAATTTCTTGAAGCCATTCCACTGTCAATGTGACGATGGAAATAATAGACCCTTAGCTATTCTGCAAGAGAGTCTGGATCAAGCGATATTTTATAAATTTTACATTTTACATTACACGCACTTTTTCATAAGAAACTAAGAATTTGGGTCAGTACTGGAAGTTTCTTAAAATTGTTAGATTTTGAGTACTCAGCGTTTCTTACGAGTTTCTTAGAGGTTCCATAACAATCTTCATCTTCACTACCTGTGCCCTCATGAACATTTCAAAACAAAGTTGTTAAAGCCTTTCCAATGTTTAGACATTTCTCAAGTACCTTACGAGTAATATGGTACAGGAAACAAGTGAAAGTAAAGTAAAAATATTTCAAGGATTTCCTTTATCAAAACAACTAGTTTCTTAACTTCTATTTTCCCAGTACTGGAGTTTCTTAATTTTTTGGCGATATGAGAGTTGAGTTTCTTATGGTCCTTATGGGCAGTTTCTATTATAAAAAAATACGTGTGTACGTGTTATGCGAGAGGTTTGATTGAGTCACCTTAGAGCATGAGCAATAGGACACCAAGCGTGTGAAAGTTTATCAGTAGCGAGCCACCTTAACAAATTGTTTTTCGTGTCTTTTTGACTTATTTTTAATTGTTAGTGAGCCACCTTATCACTGTTTCGTGATTTTGAAATATTCAGTCGTAAGCCACCTTAAGTGCAGATCCACCTTAAGCGTAAACTAAAATAAATAGTTGCTTAAATAATTTTTGCCAGTGCTGGAATTTCTTAATTTCTTAGAGTTTCTTATAAAGAGTTCCTTGCAAAAATTACTTGTATAGGGGATCTGGAAACATTTAGTTTCCATTTATTTGTCCTACGTTGTGCTAATATCTTGATCATTTTGGCTGCAAGAGGCCGGAACCTTAATTATTTTCAACTGCCTCTACCAACGTCTAATGTTTATGTTTGATTGAGATGGCAAGAATGCGAAGAGCTGCCCTTTCAGGAAGAAATAAAGACATTCAAATCCAACTTTGGATACACGATACTCATATTTTCATGAGCAAGAGCGACTTCGGAATTGCCATCTCTAAATTTAGCTAACAAAACACCCCGGTGAAGCATAACTCACTGGCACCTGACAAAGTTCAGTTTAATTCTATAGGAGGGGCAAATAAGAACTCATTCATTTGACTCGCTAACGGGAAATTCGTTTTTAGCATGCTGCAGGGTTCTGTCTTTGGTCCACTACTGTTCGCTATCTGCCATCCATAGGTAAAATGGAATTGTTTGATAAAATAAGAAAATTCCTGTATTGATATATTTCCTGCATTATTTGCGCTATGGCCATAAAAAGGAATGGACTGACCATTGACTATTCTGAATACCTTTAGAAACAATGGAATGAAGCAACAAAAGAAATGACATATTTAATAAAATGGTAGGGTTTGCAGCAGTAAAATAGGTAATGTTGATTGCAAAAAGGTAGATCATGGACTTTTCACCCAACATCCAATGCCTCAAGGAGGGTTGTTCTAGCAGTTGAAGCTGGGGAAAATGTGCTCAGGAAGATTTTTACAAAAGTTGTCCTTACCCATTTTGCCCCATTTTGTTACCAAAATAGACCCTGAATTGTTCTAAACACTGAGGTATAGATTTAGATTTGTATTTAGATTTTTGTCTAGTTTTTAGAGTCGTTGTTTCTTTGACATGCGAGAATTTTAAGAAACTCTCTGTACCGTCCAATCACTAGTTTCAGTTTTCAGTTTTATATTTTAAAAATTCCACTACATACAATTTATCAATTACACATTATACTACTACGTACAATACAAACTAAGTACAAAGCAAACACAAAAAACGAAGTTACAATATAAAGGTTCTTATATGCGAAGTCTGTGGATTTGTTTTTTTTCCACCAATCATCCGCAGCTTCGGGATGAATCGCTCGAACTGAAGGTAAGTGTTCAGGAACATTGAGAAGCTATGATTATCGAAGCAGTGTCCTGGTCGTTCCTCCCACTTCCTCTCGCTGCCATCGCACGGCGTGATATTTTAGGGGTGTCTTTAGCCTGGAATCACAGATGCCTTGGTTGGCCTAAAGACAAGACTTGACAAAAACGTTGCCCCAATTATCGCAATGAAATAAATAAAAACACTCCATACCTTCAACTGGTTCCCAACACCTGTTCAGCTATCGTTCCTGTGGACGCGTCTTCGCTAAATTCTTCCTTGCTCTCCCAAAAACCCAACTCTTCATCGACGCAAACGAGTTTGAAATGATTTCAGGGATCGGTTCTGGTGCAAGGCATGGTATCCCCAAAGGGACAAATCGTAAACATCAAGAGATTAGAAAGTTCAGTTCACATAATGACGATACGGTTTTGAAGTTGCAGCGATAGCATTCTTTTGTTTTGAACTAAGGAATGCAATTCCCAGAAGACTGTAGAAGAAATACAGTGCAATTCTTTTTTATTCAGCCTGCATGCAGACTTTACCTTCCATTGCGAAGGAGTGCCAAGGAAGAACTTGTAAGATCCTCATTAGCTCTCCTTCGCAGCAAAAAATAGAGTCTGCAAGGAGGCTGTTTTTCATTGCGCAGCTATCTGGGAGCCATCTCCCTACTTTTCTTCGTGTTTGACTGACTCCGAAACTCTCGAATTGGTAGGTTTGCTACGTTTGAAAGTCCTCTAAACTTCTGCTCAAAACGCATAAAATTTGGTAGACTTTGGAGAGATTCTATATCGGCTGCTTTCCCATTAGACTGGATACACAATCTCTGTATGCTCCTTAGAAGTGATTTGTCGCTAATACAGAGCTGGCCATCAGCAACAACAAAACCAAATTAAGGGACTAGTTGAGCTGGTCTACTTTTCCACAGCTTGCGGCTATCAGATTTCATTGTGCCAAAAGCTAAGCGATCAATTCGAATGCGTTATCCCATCATAGCACGCTTTTACTCAATGGGAACCAACGCCTTGGAGTGGGTCCTTGCATCTTGGTGGGCACTTTTGCTGTGGGGTGGTGCATGGCGCGTGGAAATGGCTTGTCTACTCAGATTGTCTATGTGCCAGACGTCGGCGGGGATTTTCGACTCAGCCAGTATATTATGTCATAACACAAAGCAGCAACCCTTCTCCCTACATGTGTTTATTTTTTTCGTTTTTTTTTCTGTGTAATTGTAAGTGCCAGCCATAGTGGAGACCAGGTGACCCAGTGTCCTTCCCCGCTGTGGCTGGTACATAGGAATGTATGTATTTTGTAGTTTGAACAAGTTTTTTCAAATCAATATAAAAAACCAACGCCTAAAGAATGAATAGCAAAGAACCACACAGTTCTATATTTACAGTGAACATTCTTTATCACCCTGAAATATCTGCAAAACGACTCAACCGTAAGATAAATAAATTTAAAAAAACAACCCACTACTATACTACAACGGTTACGTGCACAACGCAAAGTAAACCATTAGTGCCAGTGCATGCCAACAAATTTGGGTTCTTTCTTTCTCGAAACGATGACTTGAAAACACGGGTTCTTTCGAATAATTCTCCCACAACTCCGTCAGTTATCAGGTTTCGGGCGGGGGATACAACCCAAATCTGCAGAACACGACTGATACTATCAAAAACTATTCTAAATATAGTGCATTCAACAATTTGGAGAAAAACTAATTATCAACACTCTAGAGACTACATAATTAATATCAACTTAACACGACAAACCTAAGATAAATGAGGTTAAATACCAATGCAGCAATACTTATTAAACTCTAAATTATATCTCTTGTAAATAGCAAAAACAATAATTGCATGACTATTTCTTTGTAAGCTTGTAAGTTGTTGGAACACAAATCCTTTGAAACAGAAAGGGCAGATTTTGCAACACAATAGCATCAGTTGCTTTTGATTGACAATCCCATTTAAAGCGATTAGAAATCGAAGACAAAGGACATTCTCTCAAGTAACGAATAAAACAAAAGAAGCCGAAAGAGATGTGCCGAAACCAGTATCGCTAACTGACTGATTGTACATGCGAAAATTGTGCAGGTTATTGCTGCAGAATATACCCTTGGCTTTTTTGATAAAGATAATGGAGGGGATGAGACTCCGTTTACACTATACCATTTACACCGTACCTTTGGAATTCGTAACAAAAGCGTGACGGATCAGCCTTCCCTTTTACACTGCTCCTGCTAAATCGGGACACTCTTGCTCCTTCTGTCTATACAAACATCTTGTTTAGGAGCAATGTAAACGTTCTTGAACCGTGACAACTTTGTAACAGATCAAAACTCTACCGATATAGTGTAAACGTGGTCTGAATTTACAGGGTAACTATTTCGACAGCGAAGCAAACGAGGGTAACTCTACGAAAACAACAAAATCAACATCTTTCAGCTTAAATTCAACCGAGTAAAACTGGCCTTGGAGGATACTTTCAGATACACCGTGTGGGCGCTTCGAATAATTGGCGGACACTTGGCAGGTAACCAAATCCAGTACACCAGTGTTTTAAAATCAATGCTTTTTGCCTGACCTGTCTTGGCATGACGACAATAATCGAAGGCTCTTTATGTGGATGGAAAGTTAGCTATCATGCAAACCTAGCTAACAAACTTACCAAAACCTTAACCGGCAAATCATCACCTTTAACACACCTTCTATACTCTCTATATGACTAAAATAATAACTACGAGAAACTGAAAGAGCCATTGTCAGCCAGGGTCCTTTGGTGTCCTTTGTAAGCGCGCTGTAATGTCAGCCTGTCTGAATATCGAATTGGCCTAAGCAGAAAACATGAGTCCACATTGCAGAAGTTACTTGAACTGAGAAAAAGCCAACCTATATCAACTCGTTCAAACACAAAGATGAAGGACAATTTTTTCCAAAATATACAGAGAGAAGAAAACGACGCGTATGTGTTCTACTAAAACCGCGTGTCCTCTCTCACATTCATGATTCGGGCTTACCAAATAATGCTTTATCCAAAAGCACATAAAAATATATCGTTTATTGTTTACAACCACTTCTAAGGGGACCATTATGGAAATAAGGCCAACATGACCTTTAAATGCTATTCCTGCGACTACAACTAGGGGTATTTTTTACAGGTATTTATTTAATGTGTATCTAAATTTTGATTTATTGATTTTTAGCTTTTTAAACTTGTAAATTGTATTCATTTCCTTGGGGCAAATATATACATACTTACATACATACTAAAGTCAAACTTCTCTACCAGTTCAACTACTGACAATGAGGAATCATACTTTCCGTTTAGGCCAAATTTTGATTTTCAGACAGTCTAAAGTTGCAGCGTGCCCGCAAAGGACCTTGGGTAACAATAGCTCTTTAACAGGTGGCAAAATATAAGTTGAAATTGCCCAAAATAATGCATCATTTGGAGGAACAAACATAACTGCAATGGCAGTATATTTGTGGTACCTGTGCGCAATTGTGTTATCATTATTGACTTGCATTTGGATGCAACGTTTTGTGTAGGAAACATAACGAAAATTTTGCCGTGAAAGATTTCGCTTGTATCTAAAACTTAAAACAAACTGAGAACCATGATCCCATGATCCTTTGCGCGACTAATCAAAAACAAAAACAAAACAAAATCTGGGTTCATATCATACGAAAGTGGATTTTGGGGTCGCAAGGATCATGGTTAGCTATGGGTCCTAAAGATACCCTGACATTCGTACAGTTATCAAAGCCAAACAATGCATTACTTCGCACGAAAGGAACATGCTAAATTACTAAATCATGCTATCAAAGACGAATTCTGAGACAGTAGTTCTCTTAATTTAACTGTACTTAATTCATGAAAAACATGTTAAAGACACCAAATAAATAAATGAGTCCCAATAAATTAATAAATTAGTTAAAGTTAAGAAATAAACAAAACCACACAACACTTCACTCTTATCTCACGCAGTGGAACAACATACAGTAAGACTATTTGTGATAGAATTAATATAATGTTAGACCTGTCCCAAGTCCGTCTGACGGATCCCTGTCCCACATTTCCAGGACATACAATCCAATATTACGGAATGTTGGCATAGCGGATCCAGGAAATATTAAGACGGATCCAGGAAATATTGGATAGGGATACTTCAGGAAACGGACTTGGGGGAAGGCTAATACGATATAAGATCGATCTAGTATCGTTATATGGAAGGGAGAATCATTTCAAAGCTTGACGTAACTTGAGGCATAGCTAGCACGCAGAGCTCAAACCTTAACGATAATTGAGTTGAATTGAAAGTCAGCGACATAAAGTTAAAATCTAGGACAGCCTCCCAGAAAATTGAATTCTGCGAAGCTAATCTTCTGTCACGAGAGGGTATCTAAAATATCAAATTGACAAAAAATTTGATCATCTGTATTACATATTTTTTAAAAATATTTTAAAGAGCAGACTCCTTGCATGAAAATATGTTTTGACTCCGTTATGTTTGAGCGTCTCATTGAGAGAATTAACTTGAATGTCCATAGAGTTGGCAATAGCAACACCTTAGAGAACTGACTTGAATGTCCATAGCGTCGGCAATAGCAACACTTAGCTATTGTTCTTGTAGCCTTTGTGCAAGAAATCTCGCTGTCCAAAAAGAAAAACTGCTACTGAATTTTTTGGCCTAATTACTACCAGATTAGTGCTAATTTCTTGCAAGTTCTTCAAAAACTATTTGGTAGGTATTCGATTCTATTGCTAAAGATTTCATTAGTTTCATTCATAGGAAGGACTTGTAACATCACAACTAGGAATGTCCCTGCAGAGCGCTAAAAACGCCTCAAAACTGCATCTAATTTGACCAAAGCCAAGTCTATTTCGTGCAGGTCTGACCTATCCCTCTTCTACAGTTCCCGGACTCACAATTCCAGCATTCCGTAAGTTGTTGGAATTTACGACTTCCAACAGAATTTTGTACGTTTTCATCAAGTATGTATGATAGAGCTGCCAATCTGGAAACCATGGAATGGGATCGGTCAGACGGACATAACGAAATGGGCTTAGGGCAAGTCTAATAAAGGGAGCAGAGTACTCGTCACAATATCCTAAATATAATGACATTAAATTTATTAAAACCATATGTCTATATTACACACATTCATGTATTGTCCATTGTTGTATATACTTAAGAACAAGTCAATTTATTGGAGTATATGGATGAGGACTCAAAAATGCGGGAGATCTGAGTTGCTTAAATTACTCTAGTTTAGAACACAACATTGGCGATTCGCTCTATTTTGCAGACAGTACTTATGCATTACTAGCTAGGAAATTAACGAACGTAGTCTAGCTACTTGTCAGGCTGATAAAACCCGGACTAAAAGATAACAAAGAACTGTTTCAGACAAGATTTATATGCAATACACAATGGTGATATTTCATGAGAGGTTGCGCCACCATGAAGACGGAGGTTCTCAGACAAGGCAAGGGTGTATCTAACCTCATAGGCAGCTATTGTTGTTGTTTATTATTGTTGTTCTTGTTGTCATCGCTTCCGTCTACAAATCAGCGCGGCAAACAGTAAGAGGATCGTATTTATCAAAAGGTCCCAGCTAACGAATGATTCAAAGGGATTTCTTTGAAGAAAAAACAGGATTTTGCCCGGTGCTAGATAGCTTCTACCACAATTTCAGTTGAAGCAAATCGATAACATTATAGTTATTCAAAGCTACAACGAAAAAAGCGACTGAATTCCGTGGTCCGTGCCTTCTAAAAGAGGACAGAGCTAATTTGAAATCTTGTCCTGACTTGACTGAAATAAGTTGAAACTTGCTCACTTTGAATAAATGTTAATGAAACGATGAAGGAAAGATAAAACACTGCGGAGAACCCTATCAAAATATCCATAACGAATTCTTTCACAGTACCTCTGATTTGCCTCCGTTGCGCAAGTTCATGAAATATCCGAGTAAAAAGCTATGCAAAAAGTATATAAAGAGTTAGTGGTCTAACCAATAGTTCTATCACAAAATAGCGAAAATTAAAGACCCATAGCCAGCCATAATCCTCTGCGCGCCGAATAAGAAGCGAAACAAACAGAATCTAGGAGAGACACGACTTTTAGGGTGTGCTCGATTGGTAGCAATTCTCAAAACGGTAGACTTAGCAAACTCGAAATTTGTGTTTGATTGACTCCCAAATTCCGAACACGGCAGGTTTGGCAAGAATGGAAGGCCGGGAGCCTTCTGCTCCAAAAGGCAGAAAGTTTGGCAGACTTTGGAGAGATTCTCGTTTTCATTTGCGAAACTCTGAAAACGAGGCGAATTCGCTTGCATTGCTACGGTGATCGGTCTTCTTTGTTGCCAAGTAACAGACTCGAAATAGTGTTTTTCAGTTGGAAACCTCGCTTGCGTCAGGTGGAATCTGAAACCTGTCGTTTTAAAGAATTTTGTGTTTGATTGGGAAATGTGTTTCCATCTGCGAAGTCTACCGTTTTCAGAATTTAGTAGGTTTGGAATTACCATTCAAACACACCCTTATATTATACGATAAAAGTAGATTTTGGGAGCGCAAAGGCTCATGGCTAGCTATGGGTCTTTTAAGCTGTAGTCTAGCAGCGTGCCAAATATCTAGCAAAATTGATATATTTATGTACAAAGCGAGCAAGATACATCCAGTGCTAGAAAGAATAGTTTAAGCAAGACTGGTTTCTTGTTTTGAATTCAGATCAAAGTCGCGAAAAAAATCTTTGAACTATCCTGTAAGATCCTGGGACAATTAACATAAGGCAACCTACAAGGATTTCATCCCGGGATTTTCATGTCATTCCTATTCAACTGCGTGGTCTCAATTTCAATCCTGGGATATCCTAGGATAATTGAAGGTCGAATTCAAGGTCGAAGTCGAATTCAAGGATATCCTTGAAGAATCCTAGAATGTTCCATCATAATGTTCCAGGATATCCTAGGATAATCTGAGGATTGTATGGAACTTTTTTGCACCGGTATAATCAAGTCAAATAACGACGCAAAATGAGAAAACAAATCTTTCAGTCCACACAGTACGTGTTTTGTTGCTTTCATGTACACAGATTCAAAACAATGATTTTATGCATGAATAATTCAATATTTTGTTTCCTGGCAGCAAAACCACACGTCGAAAAATTTCAACAACAGCAACATGAACAACAGAGAAAGTCGATAACCACGTTAATGTTTATGCATGTTTTCAGGAGCTTTCTCACAAAATACGTTGCATTTTTAGATCGACTAAGGCCATGCTTACACGGTAGTGGTACAACTTTGGATCCGTTATAAAATATTAAAGGCACACTGTCGTGACTGTGATCGGCTGGTTGTGATGTTGAAATCACTAACCAGAGACCTCAACTCTGAATAATTACCATGTCTTTATGCTCTTGGCTCATACTTTGTTTCGAGAATAAAGGGAGTCAGGCCCTTATCACCTTCGTGAATTTCAGTCTAAAAACGAAACTACTGAAGCCTGCCTAATTCTATTCTTTCATATTGTCTTATTCATCCAATCAGTGCCACGACAGTGTGCCTTTAACGGACCAGCCTCCCATTTACACTGTTCCTGCTAATCAGTAACATTTTTTCCCTTTATCTATTGTAGACAATAGCCTTCTGCAGTACCGGGTGTCCCAAAAAAAGTATACAGATTTGGTTGACTGCAGCGATGTGAATTTAGCTTTAATCAATGGCTAATCACTCTCAAATGTTCCTCAATAGTTAACTTGAACGTAGATACCTCGTTTGTTGGTATTGGTGCTTTGAGAGCAGAAATATCAATCTTGGAAGCTCAAATTTCCGTCCACGTGCAAACCAGAGCTTTGGCCTTTTGGCCTAAGCAAATTCCTGAAGCACATCGAAATTAAGAACTGAAATTAATGAAAAATTAAGAAACTGCCCAATGGGTGCCCAATGGGTGACTTCTGGACAACAAGATAACTCAAGATCAAATATTGCTCAAACTTTATCAAGGCTATCGTTGATTTATACGCTGTGCCTTAAGAATTTGCTTAGGCCAAAAGGCTAAAGCTCTGGTTTGTAGGAAGAGGCAAATTTGAGCTTTCAAGATTGATATCTCTGCTCTCAAAGTAGTAATATCAACAAACGAGGTATCTATGTTCAAGTTAACTATCGAGGAACAGTTTCAGAGTGATTAGGCATTGATTGAAGCTAAATTCACATCGCTGGAGACAACCAAATCCGTATACATTTTTTTGGGACACCCGGTAGTGCAAATGCTTTTGAACCGCAACGACTTTGTAACGGATCAAAACTGTACAGATACGGTGTGTAATGTGGCCTAACCTTTTGTGTGGTCATTATTCAAATATCCCCTGCTGTGTTGCTAAAATTTCCTGCAATGTTTTCTAGCACTGGACGCAGCTTGTAAACACTGTTTTATGCTACAATCAAGGAGAATCAATCCGTCTATCTAAAAATTTACAAGTTTACAAACAAAGTTTGACTCTCTGTTCACTTGAATGGCGAAAGGACGGATTAGGAACTGAGTTTACTAACTATACCAGTACGTAGTTAAAAGATTGAAGCCCTGATAAAGCGCACGAACAATGCTTTGAAAATAAGCAAACGGGGTTTTTTTAACAATATGGTTCCATTCGGCCAAACAACACTGCTGGTTTATATCAGATCTTTTTACAGGAGGTCGACAAGGTGCAAGGATTGTTTTGCTTCTTGTGAGAAAGATCTGCGTAAAGCAATGCTTGATGGCTGGCGAAACAGTCAAATTTTTGCTTTGCAACTAAATCTGAAAAGTTGATGAAATATTGTTCGTTGGCTTTGCTAGTTCTTCCTAGATGTCCATGAAGTACGTGATTCGCAAAAATGCACAAAAAAGGCTTTCCTGGTGTTTCTTAGATTTCTGAAACAATTGCTTTGTGGNAGGGTGCTACTGGCTGTACTGTACCTGTTACAACACATTTTTAAAACTATAATTAATCTATTATGCACTGATTCATTTACTGATTTACTTTGTCTAATACTTTCTTGTTGTTAATTCTTTCTTTCCAGAATTTTGGTATTGAGATTTCAATTGAGATTTCAGTGCACATTCTTACATTCTATTTTTTCTTTCTGGGAGCCAAAATATTTTCTGGGACCAATGGTCCCGTGGTCCGATACTTTTTCCACCCCTGCAATGCTTTGAAAATAAGCAAACGGGGTTTTTTTAACAATATGGTTCCATTCGGCCAAACAACACTGCTGGTTTATATCAGATCTTTTTACAGGAGGTCGACAAGGTGCAAGGATTGTTTTGCTTCTTGTGAGAAAGATCTGCGTAAAGCAATGCTTGATGGCTGGCGAAACAGTCAAATTTTTGCTTTGCAACTAAATCTGAAAAGTTGATGAAATATTGTTCGTTGGCTTTGCTAGTTCTTCCTAGATGTCCATGAAGTACGTGATTCGCAAAAATGCACAAAAAAGGCTTTCCTGGTGTTTCTTAGATTTCTGAAACAATTGCTTTGTGGATTATGAAGACTTTAAGTGAAGACTGTCATCAAAGCTTTTCAAAACAGTGTTCTTTAATCCGGAACCAAGAGAAAATTTCCGTTGCCAAGAGCCATACATGTATCAAAATAATGCATGTCGAGAAGAAATGATTTATGCACATATTTCATGGACAATGAATGGAAATTAAATTCTGCAAAGTTAGTAAAATCAGATTCACACCCAAGTGAAACTCAAGTCGAAATTTGATGCATTTGTGGCTTTATCTGAAAGCAAGTTTATGTCTTCCTTTCAAATGTCACCGAATGAAAATGAATAGGTTTGAAAAAATGCATTGTATTTTCTCATTATCTCATCATTTCAATCAAAAGTTTGCCTCGATGATTATAAATGATCAAATGATTACGCCTGGAGTAATTTTGGACGTCAAACCTCAACTTGAGATTATGTAATAACGCGTTTGCCCACGTGAAATAATGAAGCTAAGATTTTAGAAACCACAAGATTGAAAATGTTGATTAATCAAGCAAGGTGGGACACTTAACAATTCTGATGACGAATTTCACTTCGATGTGAATCAGTAAACAAGCTTGAAGCTACAAGGTTTGAAGATCGTGACGTGCAATTTGACTACTGTGAAAGAACGAGGGGTGTACTTTAACTCTAATAAATACTTCACATGTATGAAGATTCGTCGGAATATCAGAAGCCCTATTTGAAATGTTCGGCAATTTAACGTTCTCTAGCAATCTATATTCAAAATACGTGACAAAGGGTTGTTTCACAACTGACAGAAAACTGTCCATGAAATTTCAAGAGCGTGATGTTTAATGCGCATCTTTCTTCAAGGAGTAACATAGCATTTTCGATCGAATCCTTTGTGAACAATTCCAAAATTGCCAAAACACCCAGATTAAGCATTCTAGATTCACGACCTCCGTTCGTTTCGACAGAGGACATGTCATGAAGAGGCAGACGACAAGGCAGGAAAGTAGGTAGGCAGGTTCGTTTGGCTGTAACGATATTTTGTCACGCAGTGTAGTGTTTAATTTAAGGGTTTTCGTTGCTGATTAGGAAATTGTACTTCACAGCGAAACATGACAGACACTTAGCCTTTCGATTATCAAAAACATAACAATGTAGACATCACGATCACCTAGCTTCAAACTTGTTTCATATGGAATAATTAGTGCAATTCACGCACATCGTGCACTGTCACGCATATCATGCACTGTACGTATATGCTACATCGTGCAAACCATGCATTTTCATGGCATTATTCATTCTAAAATAGAAAAGCAATTTCCTAGAGAAAATATTAACAGATTCATACCTGTACAAAATGGTGACGTTTGCAGCATCTTTTCAGCACACAGAATATGGTTCGATGAAAAGTACCAGGTGACCCAGACAACTGTAATTTCTTTCATAAAAATAGTGCAAACGAGTTTTTGTTTTGTACACGTGAACGTTGAAGAGTACTCAACATTCACTTTTCGGAATCTAAACAAAGCTTGCAAATAAAATACTTGCTAGATATCGAGTAAAATTACACGACTTACAAGGGGATTTCGCATTCAGAGTCTCTTTTTATATTTTCACGATTAAAATTGTGAAAAATTTCCGCAGATTTGATGACTTGGAAATATAACGAGGACAAATTTTAGACTAGATGTTTTGCACCAAAACTTTGTTGGGTACAGTTCTTAGATCACCCGGTACGGCAGCTCCATCCATCCGTTGCAATTTTCGATATTTCCATTACCATTTTCGATACATGCATAACGATTTGCGATTCATTTTTAAGGGGTTCATAATTGGCGCGATTCTGCGATTGACGGCATGGCGGTGGGATGCAGTTGGAATGTATCGTCTGGGGATTCGGGATCTTCGAACTTCATTAATTCGTGTTTCGAGAGATGCTGCACAATTCCTGCTCCAATTGAATCTCCCATTACATTTGCCATTGTTCGGCATCGGTCCCTATGATAAAAATTAGACCTCATCAAAAGTTGTTGGTGATGTGCCGGGTAAGTCAGAAAATCTTAGGAGTTCTGAAATTGTATTAGATTCCTATAACTGATAATGTTTGTCTAACTAACATATCAATGTAGATAGAAAAATTTAGTTTGTCAAGATCGGTTCTCTCCTTCTCAGGTTACAAGCGATTTTCTAAATACGTTTCAGCTCAACATCCTGCAAAGCAGGCCAGCAGTTCTTGATCGAATTCTCAGAACTTCCTAGCCTCGTGACAACAGAAAATGGATGGGAAATTTGAATCACAGTCCTAAATGTGAAAAATTATGCAGCAGCACCCAGTGAGAACTTGGGGCAATAAGACATACGGCCATGAGTTACCATTTTCTAGCCTTACCAAGCCCTACTTCCATGCAAAATCCAACCTAAATCTGCGAATTTAGGCCAAACATCGCTCGCCATTTCATCGCTATTTTCATCAAAACACAATAAAGAGGCTAGCAGTGATTAAGAAGCAAGAAAACAATAGGGTGGCCTCCTTCTCGTTGAGCGTGACGTTAGAAAAGCACAGATTCTTTGCTTTTATGACGTCATTATGCTCTGGTCGCTTATTTGCTACGCGATTTCGCAGAGAAAATAAGAAAAATGGTGGGAAAAATGTACGATACACCATCCATAACGGCATAATATAATCTTGTATTTTATCATCAATCATACCAACCCCGGACTTGTCTTTTAATCGACGCTATTTCTGGTATTATTGTGTCTTCAGGCTTTGGGCACGCGAATAAATATGAAATACAATAGGCTATATATAAACCTATGAGATCTCATTTTTCAATTCAGGTTATTCGCTTTAATCACGTGTTGCAATGTATATCAAAGCGATTTCAGAGTCTCGAGAGCAGATCTAGCCCCTTCACCGCAGCCAACCATAAGGCTCTGCTCTTTGTTTATGTTGACCTGNAAGCAGGCCAGCAGTTCTTGATCGAATTCTCAGAACTTCCTAGCCTCGTGACAACAGAAAATGGATGGGAAATTTGAATCACAGTCCTAAATGTGAAAAATTATGCAGCAGCACCCAGTGAGAACTTGGGGCAATAAGACATACGGCCATGAGTTACCATTTTCTAGCCTTACCAAGCCCTACTTCCATGCAAAATCCAACCTAAATCTGCGAATTTAGGCCAAACATCGCTCGCCATTTCATCGCTATTTTCATCAAAACACAATAAAGAGGCTTGCAGCGATTAAGAGGCAAGAAAACAATAGGGCAGCCTCGTTTTCGTTGAGCGTGACGTCAGAAAAGCACAGATTCTTTGCTTTTATGACGTCATTATGCTCTGGTCGCTTATTTGCTACGCGATTTCGCAGAGAAAATAAGAAAAATGGTGGGAAAAATGTACGATACACCATCCATAACGGCATAATATAATCTTGTATTTTATCATCAATCATACCAACCCCGGACTTGTCTTTTAATCGACGCTATTTCTGGTATTATTGTGTCTTCAGGCTTTGGGCACGCGCATAAATATGAAATACAATAGGCTATATATAAACCTATGAGATCTCATTTTTCAATTCAGGTTATTCGCTTTAATCACGTGTTGCAATGTATGTCAAAGCGATTTCAGAGTCTCGAGAATAGATCTAGCCCCTTCACCGCAGCCAACCATAAGGCTCTGCTCTTTGTTTATGTTGACCTGGTTGACCTGGCACAAGGACCTTCAAATCATCCACCATATCAGAGACCTGAATCTTTTGTTTGAGGAAATTCCTCCTTGTCGTTTTGGAAGAGTTTTACTCGTCAATTTTACGGAAAGTCGTAAGCAACCACGCTAAAAGCCTCCAAGTGCTGAAAAGCCTTGTCAGTTTCCTCATTCCATTACCACGTTCCTTGCTTCTAGGAAGCAAATTTCGTCAAAATTCCTTGTCAGCAATTTTGCCACTTAAAAGCGGAAGAGTGATATAAATGATACAATCTTCTGCAATGGCCTTTGAGATATTTTAGTCTACTATTCCAACCGCTAATAAAATGAAAATTTGACATCTTTGACCATATATAGAATAAAACCTCAAAAAATGTTCCTTTTTCGCCTGAAATCAAGAAGAACCGGTAAGAATTGGCAATTCTTTGGCAAAATTTCTCATAAAAGAGGGTCCAGAGGCAAATTAGGTAGGAGAGGATATCTTTTTGAAAACTGAGCAGCAGACACCAGTTCGAACGAAAGTCATGTTCCCCTCTCGGACTCCCGGGCTAAGGGGGCTACGACAGCGGGTCTTCATCAATATGAAGAAAGATGCATTTTAGAAGCAACAGAATGCATCTATGAAGGAGCTCATAACTTCAAAACTTGCTACCAGTCTTTTGACCAAAGGTCTATGAAGTGACCATGAATTACCTTGTGGCCTAACAAAGTGACATCCCAATGCGAGTTATACTTGATTCATTTCAATCATACCGAATTTAGCACTGCCAAGTATCTCTTCGTAAGCATTTAACCATGATTTAACGCTGCCTCCGATGGGAAATTCTTTCAATTGTTTAAAGACTGTAGCAATTAATTAGATGTCACGGGAAAATGTCTGCGAACAAAGATAGCTGAAGAATTTGGCATGAGTAAAATCTCACGTGACATCCTATTATTTGAGACAAGACTAGGGTGTTCACAGCCTTGCAACTTCAGGTGCAAGCAGTAGTTAGCGGTTAGTGGGTAAACCCTGCGTAGTAACAAAGCGACTACGATCGTAATACTTACAGGAACCAGTCCACTGAATAAATAACACCAATGTAATCTGATGGAAGGCCAACTGTATCCAAGACAATCAACATGGTTACGAGGCCAGCATGTGGGACTGCGGCCGCACCAACGGATGCCAGAGTGGAGGTGATACTAAAGAGAACAGAAATAATTTGAAAAAAATATCATGATTGTAAGGCTTTGGAGTACACTGCAGTAATGCCAAGGCGTGCTAAGGGGGCATAATTAGAGTCTGTCTCACCTTCAATGTCAGCCAAAATATCCGCGAATAAAAAAAAATTGGTTTTGCAAGAGCTATTTCGCGTTATCGCATATCTTGTCTAACAATAAATTCACTTGAAAATGTATTTCAAAAGACGTTACTATAATTTTTCTGAATCCCGCTGCTTATTTCCTACGTTTCTGTGGCATTACGGGTTATCTCATCAAAACGATTTTTCAGTCACTTCAAGACAAATTAAGAATCTCCCGAACACATTTTTGGTTAAAGACGATTCTTGCAAGACTGCATTTTATCTTTTCAAATCCAGCTAAATGCAGGAGGACCAAATCGAAATGAAAGGTTCCAAACTCCTCCGGAATATCGTGCTCGGAAGATATAGATGGTGATTTGGTAGTAACAAATGCGAAGATAGCCTTGAAACACAGGCTAGCTTACAGGAATTAGTTGGTTACAAATTCCTAATCTTATTCTCTCAATTCTTTAATTATTTATTTGACCAGCTTTAAAATGATGTTTCGTTCGCAATAACAAAGCCACAATATGTATAATCTAAGATCAATAGCAAACAAAGCTGAAAGTTTGGAGTCACTAACAAAGCTGAGTTGACAAAGTCTACACGGACAAATTATTTGAGACGGCGAATACATGCATTTTCTATAAGAAATTAAGAATTTGGGCCAGTACTGAAAGTTTCTTGAAATATTATCACATTTTGAGTACTGAGAGTTTCTTACGAGTTCCTTAAAGGTTCCATGATAATCCTCAAGTTTACTATCTGTGCCCACGTGAACATTTCCAAAACATTTTTTCTTTAATTCTTTCCAATGTTTAGACATTACTAGAGCTCTTTTCCGAGTAATATGATGCAGGAAACGAGTGAAAATAGAGTAAAAATGTGTTAAGAATTTCCGTTAACAAAATGAGTAGCCTATCAAGTTATATTCTTCCAGCACTGGAATTTCTTAATGTTTTGGTGATCTGAGAGTTGAATTTCTTGTAAGCAGTTTCTTACAAAGAAACACGTGTAGGTGATGCCGCATTTTAAGTACTACGGCAAACACCCGCATATGGTAAAAGTTCGGAAGGAAGATTTTAAAGACTTCGCAAAAATTGCAATAAACTTGGAAAGAAAGATATTTGACAAACAAGGACACATTTTGTAACACAATAGCATCAGTTGCTTTTGATTGACGATGCGATTCAAAGCGACTAGTGATTGCAGACAAAGTGAGGTCCCTGAACCAGTAATTCAAAAAACAAACAAAGCCGCAGCTTTTGCCCTGAAATGAAGCCAGTAGGGCAAACTGTTGCCTTGTGGATGCGAAAGGTAAGTTTTAAGAAAAGTCACGAGTTTGCAACGAAGATCTGCCTAGCGGATTTTGTTTATTTGATTCAAAAGCCGAGCCATGGCAATTCAAATCAAACGAAAAAATGTCTGCCAGACAGATATTTAGATTTATCCTTCTTCTTTCGTTATAAACTCATAACTTCCCTTCGAAACCACTTTTTGCGTGCACAAGGCGACAGTTTGCTCTACTGGTTTCGGGGCAACTTTTGCGGCTTTGGTTGTTCTTATATGGTGAATGAGAGCATTTCTTTTGTCTGCAATCGCTAATTGCTTTGAATTCCGGTGTCTGACGATATTGTGTTATAAACTCGTTCCTTGTCTATTTGAAAGTGTTAGAAGAGCACAAACCATGTCATTCATTTGGCTTTTACATAGCAAATGTCCTTGGACTTGTTGAACAATTTTGCAGAAACTATTACTCACTAAAAGTTCTAAGTCTAAGTTGTTGATCATGAATTCCGAATGTCGGAATCCCGTTGGGTTATTCTTCTTCCAGAAGACCAAAGACACCCGAATATTTTCTATGAACACTAATTATCATTCAGTCACTACTGTTTGCTTCAAAAACAACCTGCCGGTTACCCACGTAGGTCTATTCTGGCGGTAGGCAGGCTACCCGTTAACAATTTCATAAAATATAAACGAACAGCAAGGAATCTACCTTTGCCGGAAAATCAAACAATTTAGCTCTTAGGTAGGTCAAATTTCGTTCCAATAAACAAATAACATTTAACGTTCTTTGCTGATATTTAAACCTGAAAGCAACCTTTATGCTTTGTGACTCAACCCTTTGAAAATGCTATCTGACCAGTCCAACACCCCAGGATAAAAAAACCGCCAATATGCACTGAGGAATTAGGATTGACAATGAACTGTTCAATGACAAGATCGAAGAAATTTCGCTGTTTATATGTGTCACTGCCTAGAACTCCGTACATGCTAGGTCCCAAAATAATCTACAGTCCAGGGGGTCTACCTTGGAGAAAAAAGGATATGTCAGCCATAAGCAAAATTTCGGACCCTGATCTCGAACAAAATATATGAAGAAATGATATCGGTCCACGAATAAGATGAAGCAAAATGGCTAGCGTTGTCGTTTTTACGCCTTTGAAGATAACTTCCATGAATGACAAGATAAAATCTACAGTTGGAAGAAAAATTCCCTGTGGACGAACAAATATTTGAAAATTTCCTGGGACCAGTGCACCAACATTTTCGCTGTCGTGTTGTAAGCAATAACGATATCAAACGGTCACATCAAACATTTGAAGATTCGTATACGTCTTGACAGAATCTTTGGTCTAATAACTATCTAAAACAATTGCTAGAGCATTGCTATAGCACTCGAACGACGGTAGGCAGTAATATTTCAATTAGAAAATTATGAATTTAACTGAGCTGAAGTGGAGATTCCAAAATGTTAAATCAAATTTGAGCTCTTGTATATGTTTTCAATTTCATAGAATCTTTCGCCCACTAACTGTTTGAAAAACTTTCAGGAACAGTGCTCACAGCTAGGCAGTAATATTTCCATCCGCTCATTTCCATATCTGGTCGTACAGGGATGTCTGCCTGTCTTGGGGTAATTTTGGCACTAAGATTCTAGGACTGGATACAATTTTATTGTGAATTTTCTGGGACTGGGGTAGAATTTTTACCTGAACATCTTGCAATGTTTAGGATTGAGATAAACAACAATTTTCAGTTGGCTTGCTGTGAAGAGACTGCCAGAAACCTCACCACATTCTGGGAGTATCAAAGTCTCCCTTATCTTCTGGGATTGGGTTATAAGAGTTATAAATCCTTCCGGCGCACAGCCACATATGACTCGTTAAGGTAATGCCCCCGGGGGGGGAAGGGCTCTAACACCCGCAGCAATATTTTAGTTCGTGAATTACGACTTCAACTGAGCTGAAATGAAAATATCAAGTTGTCAAATTAAACATTCAAAATGTTGTGTACGAA
>REGL01001272.1:46367-58861 GCA_004194395.1 Aurelia aurita complex sp. Pacific
TTATTCTTATGTCTTTTGTAGCTTTTGAGAAAAAGAGGGGGGGGGGGGCCAAAAACGCCCCCCCAGTACAAAATACCTAAAAAATCGCCCAGTACAAATAGGGTTAATCTTTTGCTCGGAGGTTACTCGGAAGCTAATCCCCTCGCCAGAAAGAGAGTTAATGGCTCGAAAACTTTTCCAGGTCATCGTCATCGAGAAACGGGATATAAATAAATACATCTTTATGACATACCAAAATAGCGAGGCTTACTCAACAAGAAAGAATCTATCCTTCTCGATTACTCGAAGACTCAACTCAAACGAAGTTTTCAAGTGTTTTCGGGGTCAACTGACAGCTAAAGCAACAAAACATGTTGTGTTCAAACAGAGAAGGAACTGCGAAGTAAAAACAAGAGGCGTACCAGGGGTGTGTCGCTAGGCGAAGTTCCGTACACGCTGGAATCTAAAATGGCTGCCGCGAAGCAAGAAATTTCACACGATAATTTTGTTCGAAAATCTTCCTCCGCATTTCGTGAAAAGAATACAGTTTAAAATGTTATTCAGTAGACTGAAAATGCGATCAAAATAGTTCAAATCTATAAGAAACATTCTGTCTAAATTGCAAGTCATTGTTTTTGTGTAGGAGGAAACTGTGGCCTGGCCAGGCCTGTTTATTGATGTTGTTGTGAGTCATACGATCACAACTTTTAATAGCAGGAGAATGAAAATAACGGCAGTAGATACAAGATAAAACAATTCTAAAACATCTATCTTTTGTTTTCAAGCTCTGAACTAGAAAACTTGAAGTGGACTTCATGAAATGCAAAGTTGCGTTGTTGAATTCTTGCCAAAACTTTGCTCACACGACGCAAAATTTCGGAAACCTTAAACTTATCATCGACTTTCTTTCTACGGACATGATTTCTCTATAAAAATATTCAGGAATGCGACAGAGAATTTCACGAGGATTTTTGTTTCCTTTTTCTTTTGAGATGCTGTTTGCCATGGGATTTTGAGAATTAAGGATCCCAACTGCGTTTCACAGTTTCGTTCCATTGAAGAAATTCATTCCTCTTGTTTCCTGAGAAACAAAATCTCTTTCACCAACTTCAAAACCAAATTCCTTTTTGACGTAATATAATTGGCCTGGTAGTCAGGAGACAGGAGTTTATCAAAGAAAGAAAATAATTAGGTTATCTTGGCAGCTAAAAGAAACGAACAAAGATGTTCTGGAGATTGTGGAAATGACTAGAGGGAAAGGTTCAAGCTCATTTCAATGAGTAATGATTATGAGTGACGTAAAACTTTTCAATGAGAAACGTATTGATTTCAATAGCAGGTACAAAAAGAAAACGAAATTTGAGTGTAATTAAATCTGCTGCTTGGTACAGGGACAAACAGTTTGATTCTAGAATGGAAGGGGAACTGATGACTTTTTTTGCGATCATTCGAGAAATTCTGAGAATTAGACAAGACAGGAAGATTTTTCAGAAATTTCTCCCAAGATTTCTATGTTAACAATGCATTTTTGTGGTCCTTTCAATAGTAGATCGCGTGCCCCTCTTGCTGCGTAAACTAGAGTTCCGATCAATCAGCAAGAACATCTACAAATTCATATTCAAATTCACAATAAAAATACTCTCAAACTTCATCAAAATAAGCGTAATTGAATCCTAGCCCTAGCCCTACTTGGAGACTTTGCCAGTAATTGCTAGCTGGTTGTTCAAATTTGGATGAAAGTTATTATTATTCGATGTTTTTAGCTGGTAAAATCAGCAATAAATTATTACAAGATATCATTTCACTAATGACAATATCTCATTATATCTATAAGGCCCAATTAAGATAATTAAATAACACTTCATAACAACAAAATATAATTAAGTTAACAAACCTCAGAATATCCAAGAAACTATCCAAAGGCCTGACAGGCTGGCTTTCCTTTGCATTTTTTGGTTTATCAGCCCCAACTCCTGGCTTGATTGCAGAAACAAGGCAAACACCAATCACAACAGCAATTAATGTTGTTGAAAAATAATAACAAACAGCTCTGAGGCCAAGTTTACCAGAAACACGGGCATCCAAACCGGACAAGCCAACAATCAAGCTTGAAACAATCAGGGGTAGAATCAATAGCTTCAGCATGCGGATTAACAACTCGCCTGGAAAACCCAAAAGAGTCAAAGTTGTGCTTCTATCAGGCTCTTGAAGTTGTTGGATCGGTTTATTTGAGGCTATTCCGACGACAAAACCCATGGAAGCTCCAACAATTATCATTATCACCAGTAGATTTTGCTTTAGGCCAGCCAAGCATTTATCTTTCTTCGATCGTGGGGAATCATATTTGCCGTGGAGTTTCTTGCTTTCAGAGATATCAATCTCACCTTCCCGTAAATTGAGATCCATTCTTGTTGTTGTGATGATGCTTTGGGTTTTGTCGCCTAGCTCCTTTCAAATCCGTCTTGCTTTCCTTTCTGACGCTGCGTTCTCTTCGCGTGGCATATAAAGACAATGTGCTAGCATCCATTCATTATTCACGTTGGTAAATGTCATGGCTGTGGAGTTCATACTTACGATTATGTCCCAAATGGTTGGTTCGTAAATTGTAGATGAGAAATTGAGCACAGATTATTTATTAATTTCTTATAAGAAACCTCTCAGGCTCATTTCTCGAAAGTTAAGAAACCTTGCTACCAGGATGAAAGTTTTGTAGTTTGCAGCTCTAATTTTCCCAAGGTAATTCATAAAGTTTTTGACACTGTGCAACTGTTCGAGCAACTGTTTTGAGTGCGAATTTATTACCTATTTTGAGGTATTACTGGGCAAGTTGGAAACCTTACCGAAAGTTGATTTTACTAGACACCTAGAATTTCAAAATAAAGAAACTCATAAGGAACCTTTGGTGGCAAAAGTGTCTTTAAATCAAAGAAACTATAAATGAGTGTATACTGACCTATTTTTTGTAAGAAAATAATAAATTGAGCCAATAGGGGAAATTGGCAATGTTCATGACAATCTTCTGCTTTTCAGCAAAATAAAATTATTTCTTGCCAAAAATAATGGTGTACGTCAAGAAATAAATATGAGGCAGTGGTAGAAACTAAATCATAATCAATGCATTCAAAAAAAGAATCAAATTACGAAACTTTCAGTACTAAAAAGGAGAAAGTTCATGTGAATTTAAGAAACTTTTAGTATAATGGGCTGATCCAATTTTCTTATGAAAACATAATTTTCATGAAGCATTGATTATTGAATTTTGAAGAATTAAAATGGTAAATCGTAAATTTAATGCAAAACCTCATCGAGATAGATGTTCCCCCAGCGGTATGACTTTTTATGGAAAAAGATATTGATTGACATCAATGGTTAGCATGTTGTCTGTCAAATGACCTCTAAAATCAAATACACTACTGGTAGATATGGTGAATGCGCTCCTTGATAAATTTACATAATCAATAATGTATGAAAAGAGTACCTAGTTTACTATGGAAAGAAAAGCATTCTAATAAAACAGTGATTTTGAAATACTACGTGAATTTATGCGGTTCGGAATTTAGCTGATTTTGCAAAATAGATTTGGCATTTCACAATCACATGTACAGCACTCAATTGCAAATTCAAGGACTTCTTATGGAAAAGATTATTTTCTAACTATCATGATCATGCATGTCAGTACATAGACATAACGATTTTCCTCCTAGTTATTGCGACTGAAGGTGAAGTTGCGGTTTTTAGCGCCAAGCGCTGGGATCACAGAAGTAGCTAAGTTAGCAGCCCTAATCGAGTCCGCCACCCCTTGTCATGACACTGAAGTGGTGGGGCTCTACCGGGTATCGAAGCCTGTCCGCAGGACTGTTCAGGCTGCAAAGTGATAGGATTACACCACTGCGCCACAACACCTTCAAACTACTTTCACCTTCAAACCACAACACCCTCAATCCACAACACCTTCAAGCATCAAACTACCACAGCAACTACTGCCTTGCAGAGTACTGAGTAAAAGTGGCTACTAAAACCTTATTTCAAATCACAAGTCGGGTGAGATATGCGATAACGCAAAAGTATGATGCAAACTCTTCTATTGCTTCTTTTCACTGGCATTTTCACCTGACATCTAACGATTTCTTCAATCGCATGTTTATTGAAAAAAATCCTCCAAGTTTTCCCTCTAGCCCCATTTCGAAAAAAGAAATTTGCTTGTTGGGAGATAGGTTAATTCCATCAAAGTAAAATTTGCCCAATTTGCAATTGCAAGATGAGAAATTGCAACACTGCTTTTGTCTGATGTTTGTGACTAAAAGGGAGACAGGCCCATACACTGTATTAGGCCTATTCATGTGATCTCAGGTTCATTCACTTGCAGTTTCATATCAAAAGAAATCGGAACCGACGTTAAAACTCTTCTTTATGATGTTTGTAGGTAATTTCTGGCAGATTATGATATCCCTTGAAGCTGTGTTTTGCTTTACCACCTGTATTCGTAATAAGACATATGTTCATTCCGAAGAAGTAAGTTTCAGCCAAAAGGTTCAGCTGAAATGCCAGTCCAGAAACTGTTTTTGGTTTGCAACCATCATCTAATTCTGAATTTTTGCTTATATAACGAAAGAAGAAGGGTAAAGCTAAAGATCTGCCTGGCGGATTTTGTTTATTTAATTGAGAAGCCGAGCAGAAGGCATTGTAATTCTTGCATATTTAGGGCTTAAATGAAACAATTACCACACAGCTCCTGGATCAAATAAACAATTTCCGCGCGGCAAATCTTTAGACTTATCTTCCTTCTTTCGTTTATAAGCACATAGCTTCTCTTAAAAACAACCCTTCGCATGCACAAGGCGAGAGTTTGCCCTACTGATTCGGGGCAACTTTTACGGCCTTCTTTGTTTTGACTTACTGGTTGAGAGAATTTCCTTTATCTGCAGTCGCTAATCGCTTTGGATTGAGGTGTCAATCAAAAGCAACTGATTCTATTGTATTACAAAATCTGCCCTTGTTGCAGCAAGTAGCGGCAGCCGCATAGATGAGGCCATTTCTTCTTACATGTGTAAAACATTGGACTTGAATTGAATTGAATGAAATCCATGAAATCCACGAACAACAAAAAAACCATCGCAATGAATGCCTGTTGCCCAGAGCCTTTAAATGAGTTTTCTAACTGGTATTTTTAATGTTCACAGTGATGATGTTCGGGGTGAATTGCTCACAGTGATGATGTTCGATAGTTGATGTGTCGATGAGGTAGCCATGAATGTTCACGGTTGCCACGCACCCAGCAAGTACGCATCAAAGAACGTATAGCCTCCTTCTCAATTACGTCAAAGATATTGTGTCCGATAGAAAGCGGAAAATAGAAAACTGATTCAAGATACGGTATCAAAGGTAAACAAGTGCGAAGAAAATATATGGAGTCACTTGCTGAATATAGCGAATCGTCAGAGTAACAAGGAGCAAAAACGTTGAGCTGACATTTTGCAAAATTCCCTGAAAATGTTACAGGTTTAAATTAGATTATGAGCCATCGTATTTGAGAGAAATTTTATCGAGGTTTCAAGAGACTTTCCCTAATCATCTCTCCTTTCCTACAAGTAGACATTGCAATTTTTCCTGATAAATATGAAAAGCTTCCAGGACAGAGTCTATTATTTTTCTAACTGTATAACCAGTCATAAATTTAGTGTCGAAAAATAAATCAATCTCATAGCTATCTATGAATTTGCTAGTCTGCTTGAAAGCCAGGTACCTGGGGATGTGCCACAACGAAGGGCATACTTTTTCGGACTTCTTGTCTGACCAAGGGTATACATTTTTTGCAATTTTGGTCAAGCGACAGTCTAGCCAAGGGTATCATATTTGACAATATTGGTCTTGGGAACCGTCATGATTTCATCTGAAGTCATCTGGGCAAGGGTATCGCTTTCTGAAATATAGTTACAGAGTATCATTTTTGTAGAAATTGGTCTAGCCAACGGTACCACTTTGAATATGCTCGTGGCAGACCCCTACCAAAAATTTAGCCAAGAATCCCCCTCCCTGTGAGCCATATATCCTGGCTTTGTAAACATTTGACGCCAAAGCTGACTTTGAGTTGTGCAATGATGCAATTCGCCGACATGGCTTTTCGATATACCGGCAAACCAACTGATTTTACGATAAAATACAGCTTCCTCCATGGTTTACCAGAGTGCAAGCTACACATTGAAATTATACCAGTGCGTGTATTGCTCTTTTTTCTATGGATGCTGTTGGATTACGCTGGATTATGTCGTGGAAGATAACAACAACAACAGGTGTATATCTATTGATTGATTCATCGATCAATTGATACATCGTTATCATAAGATATCAGTGTATGTGAAAGATCACCGAGGATAGACAAGACGGAGAAGTGATCAATCAAATACCCGCTACCCTTCGCTTGCATTTCGGATTGACAAAATCTATTTGTAGAATTACGAAATCGCTGATGATTTATCTTGACTTGGCATTCAAAAGTTGGGTTTGCTGGTGCTTTTTAAGTAGGCCTGATTAAATGACCAAGCTTTGATAACTTTACTGTGAAACATATCAGAATAAACATTCCACACTTAGAAACCTGTTATGCGTTATTACCAGTCACGAAACATTTACTGGCTTCCGTGATCTTCTTATCCGTGATCTGGAGGCAATCGGGGTCGTTGGGGATTTTTCAGCTCGAGGCCCCGCAGCTGGAAGCATTTGTAAAGTTATACCGGGTGAGTCAGAAAAAAGAATCCCCGTTTGAAAGGTCACGGCTCCCTGGATATCAAGACAATGATATCGGCAACAATATAGTTTTATGGTAGAAATGTTCAAATATACTATAAAATTTACCTGACTGAAATCGGCCACTCCATTCTGAAATTATGAGGGATTTTCTCCAGAAAACCTCTTAAAAAAACCTGCAAAATGTGCCCAAAATCATGAACAGATTTCCCTAACATTTCTGCCTTACAATGCCTTACAGCAATGACTTGTGAACGCTTTAGCACGTGCTATCCTCTTGGGAGGATGAACAAGTCCTCCCCCTGGTATTGATGACCTATTCAGGGGGATTCCATTCTCCCAAGAGGACAAAATACATGAATTTATGTGAGTGTCATCAATTTTAGGAAGGAAAATGTGCTCATTGTTTTCATTCGTTTTTGCAGGTTTTTTGAAGGGGCTTTCTGCAGAAAATCACCCATATCCACGGGAAGGAATGGCCGATTAAGGCCGGGTAAATTACTGAACCTAATTGAGCATATTGGCAATAAAACAAGACATTTTTCAATATTATTGCTTTGATATTCATGGAGCAGTGGCCTCCCAAGCGGGGATCCTTTTTTCTGACTCACCCGGTAGGATACGTATATACATGAAAACAATTTCCAGTTAAAGCTTTAGGAGGACTAGTGCAATCAAGAATACAACAATTGCAATAATTTACAGACAACATACGCGTTGTCTATCAGCACGTTCAGGAAATTTTTGTGCAAGCACCCTTTACTTTCTAACGCTTTGGCTTAGAACGCTTCTCACGATCCAGTGCTTACACCTGCGCCCAAAGTGGAAGCCTTAACACTTCTGTGACAGTTCGTCTGAGAGGGGCCTGAGAACAAATCTGAAGAACGCCAACCTTTATCTTGGTGTAAAAGGACTCATCCAATTACGTCCACGTTTTTCTCACAAAAATTCATACCGTGCGCCGTTCCTATCTATACCCTATCACTTTCTCCTCGTCTTGAAGGAACCTTGAGGACCATATTTGACAAAAGGACAAATGCCACCATCCCCTCATTTAATGGTGGATCCAGGAACTACCGAAAAGGGAACGGTAAGACGGACTGAAAGGATCACTTGGAACAAGTCTACTCACTTGGCTACTCCATTGGTCAAAGCTTCTGTTGACCGAAAAGTTCACCAATCTAATCTACAATAAAAGAGAAAGATCCATCTTCGCAACAAAACGATAATTTCAGATTCCTCAATCTAATATTTTAGAGTATATTACAATTGACTTAATGAATAATATGAATCCATCGATTGTATGGGAATTTCATGAGAAGAAATATGTGGCCTATGACCTGAGAAAAAAAATCTTTGCATACTTCCAAAGGCAAAGACAACATCTAATGGAGTTGAGTCTTTATCTTTCAGGGGAAGCTTCCTTTGGAATACCTTTGATGACAATATGAAAGAAGAACCGACACTCGCGCGTTTTAAAAATAAGATAAAAAATTGGGCCGGAGAACATTGCACCTGCAGAATATGCCAATAACAAAACAGGATGTGGTACTAGTTGATTTTTTTTAGATTTTAAGTATTTATGTATGCAGGTTGGTCTTAATTAGTATTTATTTATACTATTGTAAACCAACATTAAATAATGAAGAAATGAAATGAAATGAAAATAACAAAGGGATTTTTTGGCCCTTAATTTAGAACGGAGGTCTCAGTAGACTTGCCCCAACTCTATTTCTTCAGTCTGTCTTACCGTTCCCTTTTCGGTAGTTCCTGGGTTGGATCCGCCATTGAATATTGGAATGGCGGATCCGAAGAATAGACAAAGTCAAAGGCAAGTGTAAGGTCTCGGGGGCCCTTGGTTTTCGAACTCAACGTTAGTTCGTTACGCCACTGCTTCTTATTCATAATCAAGCATCGTTTGCATTTCCTGTGAATCTGACCAGGAGCTCAAGACTGCATGAAACTGGGAGAAAGCCTTGCTCAGCTAAGGATCACGAAAGCTTGGTTTACACCGGAGTAAATCATAAAATCCGCTTTTTCGGATCAGAACACGAGAAAGGTTATTTTAAGGCTGAAATCGTCCAAGCAAGGAATCTTTTGAGTCAGCTCGAAAAATTGACGTTCTCAAAAAAAAATTGCAGCCACCGTTGCTTGACCTGTCCATCGTCACTATGACCTGTCAGGTTAAGTCATAAGTCCAAGCTGAAGATCCTTTTCTAAGACTTTGCGACATAAAAGTTTTTGCCTTTACTCTGTTCTTTTCTATTGACTATGCTTTAACACTGACAACCAGTATAGAATGCTTGCTTACAGACAAGATAAATATCAGCTCTCCCTGCCTCCTCTTTTAGGGCTTTTAGTGAGAGCAAGAAAATACACATTCAAATGAGTTGTTATCCTTTAAAGGCAGCCTTCTTTGGAACAGGAAAAGGATAAAAGATCCTTAGTAACAGGATAAAAGATCCTTAGTAACAGGATAAAAGATCAACCAAAGTTACAGCTTTTAAAACAGCGACCAAGCACTGGACTAGCGATAAATGTAACTGCCGGATTTGTAGATTGCCAGAGCTTGTATAGTATTAAATTTTTCTGTTAAAGTTGTATTTGTAAATAGTTGGTATGAATTGGTAATTAGATTATTGTTGCAAAAAACCCATTACAATGGTAAATAATGTTATTGCGATTTACGATCATGATCATGCGTCAGAGGCCTCCAAAATTAGGCCCTGCTTCTTCGTAACAGAATAAATCATCTGAAAATAGCTTGTGAAAATAGATGACGTAATGATATAGAATGAGTAACAGTAACGTCTTGTGACTGAGCTTACATGCGAAATCTAGATGAGTCTTTCTTCTTTAGAAGGGATTGCGGACTGAGAAAAAAGTATTTAGGGCTCTAAGTTCGATGGTATCTGTTTTAAATCGCTTTATCCTTAACATATGCACAGTAAACCGAATTTGTCTCTGATCAGTAGATAGTGTATTTGAAACAACTCACCTCGCCGTCCTTTGGAAGGGACGTTAAAGGGAATGTAAGCATATAAAAGTGGCTCAAGCCACTTGCGGTAAAATTCTAGCCTATCAGATATCAGAATTTCCTGTTGAGATGTAGATCAGTTACTCAAATATGGTGCGGTACGGGTCATAGCCTATTGGCTTTGCATCGCTATTTTTGTCAACGGCTTACATATATGCTTAGATTCCCTTTAAACTAGGGGTCCCACGCCTGGATGCGGCATGCATAGTGGGCCTAAATTAGCTTTAAATAGCTAGAAATCCTTTCAGCCAACTTAAAATAAATTACTGAAAGAAAAATTTAGAAAAAATCCAGACTTGGACCAAGTCAAGGCCGAAGCAACAGGGCCGAACTTTGTAAAACGAAGGATACAGTTCTGTTTATGACCAAGCGATCTGACAGCCTAACGAATAGATTTCACCCCTTAAACGCAGCCGACCATAATGTTTTGCTTTCTCTGTTCATTTTGATTTGATTCAATGCACTCAGAGGTGCCAAATTAATTCACCAGAAGGCAACGCTTTGTCTTTTGGAAACGTGCATTTTTGTTTCACAAAATTTCCCTTGCTGACCGAAGCTGAATGTTAATCAGAGCATATTTTGGGCCTATAAGGGACAGGGCAAAATTTATTATATTACATGGCCAGTGGAGAACAAAAATTCTTGCAAAAAAATCTGCTTGCCCTGTGTGAAATTATTGCCAAAAAACCAACTGCCCTGTCACCCTTTCCTTAAAAAAATGTATCTGCCCCGTATTCATGAACAACAAATGTTGTATAGTACCACAGACGAATTAGCCAAAGACCATAACAAAATCAATTCTTGCCTTTACGAGACTTCTTTGTCAACGAAGAAATCGGTTTTGAAGATGAAGAGAAATGACTGATGAATCGTTCTTGCAAGTAACTAACAAGGAAATTTTGCGCCATGTTCATACACATCCTTCAAAGCATTTCTCAACTTGCATGATCCACAATTTTGGCCTCAAAATGTGCCATTTCATAGTTCAAACTTCATCTTGAGCTTATAAAAAGGTACTGCCCCGTTGATAATTCCTTTGTAAAAAGTGTTGACCCAGTTCTGTACAAGCTTAAAAAAGTAGTTGCCCCGTTACGTTTTGCACCGGCCATGTTATAAAATAAACTTTGCACTGTCCCTAAATCAAAATGTTTGGTGGAAGTAATGATAAGGTGTGTGATGACGGACACCAATTGAATTTTTGCTACACGCTTACGATCTCTTAGTCATCCGGCAACAAGATTTCGTTCCTGCGTTTGGCATTATCAAAGGGTAAGACACTGGTAAGACATGCTAGATAAAAGTAAAAGAGATGCTACACCATCTCATTGGACCTTGCCTTCAAAACGCCATCTCATTGGACCGACAAAAATAGATATGGAACAAGACCAATGTAACCTTGCCGATCCCTTTTGATCCTTTTAAAGATTTGAATCTAGTGCCAGTCCTCATCTCAAATGGACGTGGAAAGATCTGGCAAAATGCAAAGAGAGCAACAACTACTACTGCTACTGAATCTAGTGCATTTAGACTTACTACACCAGTCTCTCAATTTCACTGTTGTTGTTTTTTGTTATTGTTGTTAATGAAGATTCCCTTTGTTACCGGGAAATTCATGTAACTCTCGATGGTGCAAACATTTCACCTTATTGGAAAATAAACATTAAATTCATAAGTGTTTTTAAAAACTCTTTTTGGTGCAGTTTTTGGCGGAGCAATACACCCATGGACTTAGACCAGTGAGCAGTGAATTTTGTTATTCATCTTTTGAACGCAACACAAGTGTTCATGTAAGAAGGGTTATCATTGTAAATTTCCTTTAATTTTCCTTTAATTCTCCATATTTACCGCCAGATTAAAATCGAGGCCTGCTTCGTTTACACTTAGGCCAGTGTCATTGGTCCAGCCTTAGGCCTTTCAGGGTCGTAAAATTATTAAAGATGAAAACAATATCATTAATTGTTTTCGAATTAGACACCTCCCTCGTAATTCTTTTATACTTTGATAATAAATTCAATAAAACTTCTAAATCTTATTCTTAACATATTTTTCAATGTTGTATTAAGTACCGCCAAACCACATTTTAATTCATTTTAAAGACCTGTCCGTGATTTTGTTTTCCGTTTACTTCAGATTATAAACTTGTTTCTTCATACGACGCTATTTAGGCCGTTTTTGCGATTCTTGTTGAATGTGAAGAAAGCGCCGAAAGATCAAGTTTAGCAAAGAATAGGCCCATTCGTCTTTGGCATTCCACCAAGAGTTCTTTGCTTGATCTGATCAACTTTTTATGCGGCCTAGGCCTAGACAAAGCACCGTTGTTTCAATGAGTGGAATAATATCAGATTTGTTTGCAAGAATTCATCCGAAACGCAAGATTTTCGTTGGAAAGTCTGAACAAACAATTGTAACTGGATTGCGAAAGCACTGAAACACACAGTTTAGGCCAGAAAGAGATACGGTTTGGAGAAACAGCAGACGAGAAGAAGGAAGAACACAAAGAAGAAAAAGAAAAGAGTAGAGACAGCTTGGTAACTGCTTTAATATTTCTGTTATGATGATGAAGATACTTTTAACAGGTCGCTGTTGTTCAGGACTTGCTACAAGTGAAGTCTATCTCTTGTCACCACAGAAGACACAAAAGATAAACGCAGAAGAGAGAGAGACTTGTCTTTTTTTTTTTTTTTTTTTTTTTTTCCAATATAAAATTTTAAATATATGAGATTACCTAAAAAAA
>REGL01001273.1:22320-44016 GCA_004194395.1 Aurelia aurita complex sp. Pacific
GTGCTACTGCTAGCATTGATCGTACAAATAATGAAACATCTGGATGTCCCAGACCTACCCCTTCAACAGGATCCATGGACGTAAGTCTATTTTTGAAAAAGGTCTTAAAACAGGTATTTGCAACTTGCATGGGTTTGTCAGGTTGGAAAACATGCGTGATTTGGCCTACCTACACGTAGTAACAAATGAAATAAATTTGAAGCTGTAAGTAGGCTTTAAAAAGCAGTGAGAGATGCAAAATTAACAATATATCTTTTGTTCTTGCATGCAAA
Organism: Aurelia aurita complex sp. Pacific; assembly: GCA_004194395.1. Lineage (NCBI taxonomy): Eukaryota > Metazoa > Cnidaria > Scyphozoa > Semaeostomeae > Ulmaridae > Aurelia > Aurelia aurita complex sp. Pacific. The sequence continues at coordinate 22,593 of REGL01001273.1, forward strand.
ACCGATCATTGTAGCAGCGAGTTTGTCAGAGTTTCATACTGTAGTTGCGAGTAACTGCAATTTTTCCAACCGGTTGTCAAAGATAGAATGTGGTTCCCATAAGATTTACACTCTGTAAAATGTCTGAGAAAGAAGATTACATCTGAAATACAGTATCACAATATTACTGTTGAAGCTTACAGTTGTGGAAAGTGTTATACTTGGAAAGTAATAGGAGGAGGTTTTCCAAGATTTGGGAATGTTTCTACTGCCATTTGTCAAATTAGCTTTATTTTAATGGATTTATTAATTTTTTTTGACCCGGAAAAAAGTGACCCAACGCAATCTGTTATAGAAAAAAGTAAGTGGCCCATTGAAATATTTCAACCGTTGTTCTGTCACTAAGAGACTAGCCAACAATATGAGTATTTTTTGCGATTTTTAGGGCACTGTTAAGTTCCCGGATTAAGGATTTTGAAGAATAGGACAGGCTTGATATCCTCAAAATGTGGTCAAAAACAGGGGATCAATTTAAAGTCATTTCAGGTCTTCAAACAACAAGAAGCATGTTTTATTTTACCTGACAAGATCTTTGAGTGCATAGGGACAATAAACTTGCTCTGCAGACTTCCAACTTGGTTGCCTATTCCCAGGTTGAAATGAAACCAATCCTCCTTGTTTGAAGATTTGAAATAGCTTTAAATCGATCACCTGTTTTTTACAACTTTTGAGTATTTCATGCATGCCCTTTTCCTTGAGATCCTTAATTTTGGAAATTTACCGTGGCAAAAAATATTGCGAAAATACTCATAGCATACAGTAGGCTAGTCTTTTAGCGACAGAACAACGTTTGAAGCATGTCAATCGGCCACTTACTTAATTTTCTGTAACAGATTACGTGTAACGTGAGGTCACTTTTTTCTGGGTCACGGGGTAGTACAATAGACTATGTTTGGTATTTGTAGCATGGTGCAAATGGGACAAACTTTCAATGGAGGGCTATAGCAAGCTTTTTATACATTAATTTTTCCATTTAGAGAACCCCACAAACCATCTCTTTTTGGTGAAAATAGTTTGTGAAAATGTTTGTGAAAAATTTTTATGTCATGAATTTTAAAACTGTAACCTGCACAAAAATACAAGGATGAACTTAGCCTTGTACAGGCCAAGTTTTAGCCTTGTAGCAGGGATTATGACCTTGTTGTGACTTTTGAACGCTATCAGCAAGATTCCAATTTACAGCGAGTCTGAAACAAGGTTTCTACAAGGCTTATTATCATTTTTCGAGCCATTTCAAGTTTACAGCAAGGCTTTTCTAGGCTATAACGAGGTTACAAGGCCATAACTACAAGGCTTGTATATGGCTATTACCTGACCTGGTATTTTCGTAAGTAAACTCTTTATTCTTTGCTCACAAGAAGTTTTTGTCAATTTGCTGTTCTGCAGTTATCTGACAACATTAGGTTTCTGAAATGCAAGTAATGATTAGCTGCAGGCCACCGTTGAAAGTTTTCGATTTATCTGCTCCACTGGGATGGCATCATGAAGTTTGAAATGGTGTATTTTCCTAGTACTTTCATGTGTAACTTGATTTATACTGTACATTAGTACCCAGGGTGTATTACATGGACTAAAACATGAAGATCCTTGGCTTGGAATTTTCAAAGTGGTGAAGTAAATTCAAAATGAAATAAATGGAATGCAGTGTTTTGGATTATTTCCTCCTTGGTCTGATCTTCAGTGGAGTGTACATAGTGCAGAATGCACCCTGGAGTGACCTCCCCTTGAAGTTGGAGCATAATTTATTGTTCGTTAGCAATGTTCCCGTAACGCTGATGTTATCTTTCTTACCATAGTTACAGAATTTGCCCTGTATTTATTGAAAGTATATTGTGATGCTACAGTAGATATTACAAAGTATATAAATCATGCAGTATGCTCAAAGACTTGAATGATTGCAATTATTTTCTCTGCTGTTTCATACAAGCTCCTTCGGTGCTATTTGCCAAAATGTAGTGGCGGACACTTTGCCAAATATTCGGGGGGGGGGCCAAGCTATTGTTTCAATAAAAAAGCATTGTTTATCTATATTGTCTTCAAACAAAAGACCTTTGTTCTAGCCAACATTGGGGGGCGATCGCACCCCTGGCCCCCCCCCAAGTGTCTGCCACTGTCAAAATGGCAAATGAAATTGCTTTTTGTAGACTTTCTAAATAGATTTTGTCATAAAGAAGAGTCTTGGGCTCTGGAAGTGCACTTACTTACGTTTCTTTGGAGCCTCATTGTACTTGTGCAAAGAAAGCTACATATGCTTTGATGTTTGAGGAGCCTGCCCAGTTTGAAAATGCTTATCTCTCACTACTTTTGTCTGGATCTACTACTGCAGGCACAAAATATGATTCATCAAGAGATTTGGTGTGCAGGCTTTGTATAAGTTGACGTGGTTTTCCTGCCTAAGGATCATTGTCCAAACAAGTTTATATGGCTTAAAGGGGCTCCATCGCCAAATCGTAAAAAAATCTGATAACATCGCTGGTGGCCTTTGTTCTCCATTGTTTTCTGCAGTTTGTTTGGTGGCTTCACCCAAGCCACCAAAAAAATGCTCTTTAAAAATCCACTTATATCCAAGCAATCATAAGAGATATGAGTGTTTCGACTTTGATCTTTGTACTCCTAATTGAAGTACAAAGATCTGTCTTCAAAGTGATGCTTTCATTTTCGAAAAAAAAAACAGGTAAACATCTGCCATCAAACAACTTCAAAATCACCGTTTCGAGCGAAATTTGGAGACGGAGCCCCTTTAAGAATTCTTATCGCAATGTGAAACATTCTAGAATTGCTGCATTGACAAAGTTTTTTTTAAACAAAACTACAAGCCTACAAGGAACACTTCAAAGGCACATTGAGACAAATACTTTCACATCAAACTGAATTAATCATTTTTGCATCGTTTCTTTTTACATCTTTCTAAGAGCAAATCTATAATGGAGAACCATGCGCTGTTTTTGCAGTTGTTCTCAATGGGCAATTCTTCCTTCCAGGTCTTTTTCACTTTAGCACCCGATGCCAATTACGTCTTTGAGCTTTGTCAGAATGGTGGTATTACACCTACAAGTCAAGATTCCACAGCATTTTGCCTGTCAGATTTTGATGTTAACAGAGGACATCTAAAGGTATAGTTGACTTTATGTCTGGTACAAATTTAGTTAAATTCAAGAATGGAATTGAACATGAGCATGCCAACAAAGTGGCTTTAGCGAAGATATTGCATTAGTGCATCCTTGAAAGTTATGAAAAAGTTGTATGAATAATGCTAACACGAATACAAGACTGTCTCTGGAGTTATGGGTCCTGTTATACTATTTCTGCAGGTAAAAGCATAGNAAAACTACAAGCCTACAAGGAACACTTCAAAGGCACATTGAGACAAATACTTTCACATCAAACTGAATTAATCATTTTTGCATCGTTTCTTTTTACATCTTTCTAAGAGCAAATCTATAATGGAGAACCATGCGCTGTTTTTGCAGTTGTTCTCAATGGGCAATTCTTCCTTCCAGGTCTTTTTCACTTTAGCACCCGATGCCAATTACGTCTTTGAGCTTTGTCAGAATGGTGGTATTACACCTACAAGTCAAGATTACACAGCATTTTGCCTGTCAGATTTTGATGTTAACAGAGGACATCTAAAGGTATAGTTGACTTTATGTCTGGTACAAATTTAGTTAAATTCAAGAATGGAATTGAACATGAGCATGCCAACAAAGTGGCTTTAGCGAAGATATTGCATTAGTGCATCCTTGAAAGTTATGAAAAAGTTGTATGAATAATGCTAACACGAATACAAGACTGTCTCTGGAGTTATGGGTCCTGTTATACTATTTCTGCAGGTAAAAGCATAGTAATCTTGCTCTTACCTTCAGGCAATCTTGTCTGCAGGTAAAAAGATTTTAGAAGAATAAAAAAATAGTTTATTAAAAGACACAAGCACACTTGTTTGATCAGATTCATGGAATTCTCTGGAATACACGCATTTTTTTAAAGGAAACCAAGAATTGGCGCCAGCAATGAAAGTTTCTTAAAATTGTCAGATTTTGAGAAAAATCTTCATGTTCACTACCTGTGCCCTCGCTCGTGAACATTTCAAAACGAAGGTTTTTCAGCATTTTCAGTGATACAGGGAACAAGCGAAAGTAAAGTAAAAATATGCAAAGGATTATTTCCTTTATCAAAATAGATCGTTTTGTTTCTTCATTTCTATTTTCCTAATTTATTGGCGATCTAAGAGTTGTGCTTTTTATGGGCAGTTTCTTGTAAGAATAATACGTGTATTTACAATGACATGGTAGCAGAATATTTTTGAAGATGAATCTTGTTTTGTACCAATCAAGCTCATTCACATGACAACACCATGGACACACAGTGTTTTGAGCAAGCATTACATTGAAGTGGGGACCAGACAACCTTGTCGTTTTCCTGCTTTGGGTGGCACAGTAACGAGTAATGTTTTTTGTGTTTTAATTGTTTTGATGGTGATACCAAAACATTGCATGGGTATCTCTGTTCTCATGCAGATCATGTTGAACCTGAAAAAAGATTGTTTCCTAATTTCATATACTTGGTTAATATATTGAGAGTTGAAAGAAAACGACTCCCCTTTGAAAAGTAACTGCTTCCTTAATATCAAGGAAATAATAATAGTGTGTACATTATTCAATAGAAGACATATTCAAATCTATTTTAAGATCCACCTGACTGGAATCAGTCGCCATGTTTTGGAAACATGAGAGATCCTCTGATAAAAATGCCTGCTAATTTCCTACCTTTGAGCAGTTACTTTTACGTGGATTAGCACTTTTTATCCTTTTAGGGGGACGAAAGTGTTATCCCTGGGAGCAAAGTAATATCATTCCAATCATTTCCATCCTCCAGACCGATGTTGCAAGTGCTAAGGTGTATTGAAGCCATTGCTGCAAGGCAGAAAGATTGGGAAAATTTGTTGGTGACTTTAGCAATATTTTGAAGGTTTATCGAAGGGGTTTTTGTTCAGGAGACCCTCATCATTTCATAGCGGAGATGCCGATTTCCATCCCGTACATTTTAATACTTGCTGGAACATGTCCACCATCAAATGATATGTTGACCAATATCACCGCCTTGGTAACCAGGGCGAAGTGTCCTTTCAAATGGGGATTGTTCTTTTTTACTTATCCGGTCCGGTGAATACGCGTATTGAGCTGCTTTTGAAGTTTTTGGAAGCTCCCAGCAAAACTTCTGCATGCACGAGTGTTATATCAACGATTGACCTGTTGTGAACTTCTTTAGTAGTTACAATAAAGTACCGCCCCAAAAGCCGTCACAAAACCAAAATGTTACAAGACAAGACAAAACAAAATTGCTTGCTGGCCCCATGACGCTTCCTCGCTTGTCTTTTTAACCCCTTTGACACAGGAATACAACCTGCACCAAAGCATAAATTCAATGACTTTACAAAAGAAAATGCATTTCTTTATATCCTTGAAAATATTATTACATTTCTCCCAAGATAGTATGAAGTCTCATACAGCAGCTTACAATTAGTCGATTTCTAAATCCCAAATCACCACGAAAAAGTTTTCTCTTTGTCCATTCATAACATGAATTTCATATCGATTCCTTAGAAAGCTTGATCAACGTTTTTTGATCGTTTTCTGTGTTTTTGGAAACCAAAATTTTAAGAAACTCGCTTGTAGCTCTAAAAACTGAAAGCAGAAAAATTTGCAAAAAATCCTAGAATCTAATTCTCTTAAATATTAAGTCATAAATCTTCAAAATCGGTCCTGTTTACGATTTATCGTGGCTTGCCAAAAGTGCATAGTTTATTTTGGCGCACCTGGTAGAAGTTGTCTTTGCTAATATCACATCTCTGATTCAAACTTGAAAACTCTGAATCCATTCCAGAAAGAAGCAAAAATCATAAACAACCACTTAAATTGGATGTTTAGCATGTAAATAATGCATCATGCCAAAGACTTAAACAGTTTCATTGAAGGGAGGACAGTGGATGTCATATTGAATGGTCTTGAAATTTCATGGCGGGGTGGTTTCGAACACCAAATAAATCAGTTGTTTGGGACCATGAACAAAGGTTGCATTTGAATGTTTTTTGGATTTTGATATTTTATTCATAAATACATACATCAATGGAAAACATCAACAGAATTGATAAATACATACATCAATGGAAAATAGTAATAACATTGACATCAAAACAACATTTTTTGAACACATCTCCTAGCTTTTAGATTGTTTTGTGTGTACCGAGAGCTCTCAAGAATTTCAGTACAAGGACCGACAGCGGAACCTTGTTTTCGCAATACAAGAACCAACAGTCGAACCATTGTTTTCGCATTCAAGAATATAATAAAATACTAGAAAAATGAAGCAAAAGAGTTTATAGACAGAATACTTGCCAAGTATAAGCAGGAAAATAATTCTCTTGGCACATTCTGCATTGTTAACTCACTGCCTGAAAACCACCGCCATTGTCTGAAAACCACCCGCCAAGATCAGTCTTAAAAACATCGTTGTCAAAGAAAAGCAGGCAAAGTAAGAAGCCAGAATATTTCACAAAAATATGTCCAAATACCTGTCCATTCACCTGGTACTTTCGCCTTCCTGCATCATCAGGGAATCTCCGGATGAGCAACATACAAAAACTGAATGAAACTTTCGTTCATTACCTTGATAGCGAGCAAGAGCTCAGCTCATTCAGCATATTTGTAGTAATTTCTGAAAATGATCGAACCGAGTATGTCTCGGGGGAATATTAAGCTTATACTTAATCATTCAACTCAAGCTGTTGTTGTTGTAAGCTGAGTTGTTGTACGTATTACTCCATGCATTTCAAGAATATTTCATTTTAGAGGAAGAAGAAGAACTGAATCCTGTGTATGCCTTGATGTGCACGGAAGACACAGTTGCTATTTGGGATCAAGAGAAGAACGAGTTTGGAGCAGTATCTGTGATTCGAAGCCATTTGTGTTGCAGTGTTTGCATTAATTCTACAAATTGCAACCATGTGAGGATTTTGGAGGAGTTGAAAGGTTCAGCTAGTTTACCTCCAAGCGCGGCCAAAATGTTGGACAAAATTGAAAATGAAATTGAGGATCGAGCTGATGATGGAAGCCGACTGTCTTTTCAGAGAATCTCTTTCTTAGCCCTCAACAGTGAATGCATTGGTGTCAACAAAGAGCTTACCATGTTTGGTCGGTTCGATTCAAATGGAACACTGCACTTAAAACCTACGTGCTTACCCGAAGTAGAAAAATGCAGCACTTGTCAAAGTGACTGGCTGACAGCTGATCCTATCCTTTACAAAGAGAAGATACCATTGTTCATGGATATTGGTATATTTAACGCCAATGGTAATAGCTGCATGGATTTTTCGGCATCAACGCATTTTTTTGTTTATTTGCTTTTCCAAGATGAATTGCCTCTTTGTGTGAGTTACTCCCATGGGTTACAAACATCAACCCACAAAATAATTTGTGGCATACTAGAAATAGACCCAACATTACAAAAGAATTTTGTTACCTTTTATACACTCAGCTGTTAGCAAATTAAAATCTTTGGGGAAATACTCTAACTGATAGATTTCCGGATGCTTTAAAAAAGCAAATTGAATCCTCTCGTCAATGAAACGAACAATCAAATTCAGTACGTCTTTTTAACTCTACACAATAGTTTAGTTAGACCAGACGGGTGGAGCTATATGGAGCCCTCACCTACGTATTTCAATGGGCTTAAAAATGTACAGCACAGAGCCATGAAGTTAGTAACAATGATTAAGGACAAGTCGTATGGTGATCGATTAAGACCTGCCATCACTGAGTACATGAGAAAACGTGGAGACATGATTCCACCGGCCATGTAATTTAATTAATTTTGCATTGTCTCTAATATTCATTTGATTGGATATTTGAATTCTAGATGCAGATCACTCTGTTTCAGTACATATCTAAAGAACTTTTGACCTTTACCATTTCATGATAAACCATGTGGAAAGCCAAAATCCTTTTAATTAAAGGACAGGGCATTCTACAATCATGAAAGACAGTCAAAGGGCTGAAAACCAGCAGTGCATTCAGACCGTTTTCTATACATAATTTGACACTTAACCACAATATTACAATTTTTCTTAAGACGCTGAAGCTTATGTTATAAATGTTTTGAAATGTATTTATTCCAGTGTACGTCCTTGAATGTTCAAATGTAAATTGCAACTGTGCTTTTCCATACGATGGCCTGGAAGATGGCATACTCAAAATGGATTCGTATCTGGTCAGTCATAAGCTGCTGAAAAGATTTATGATCAGTTTTTGCATGGCAGGTATGAGAGTATTGCTTCGTGCTAATGTCGAGTCGCTATGTGTCCTGCTCGTATTGTTTTAAGAAAGTAAGAATTAAAGCAAGTATTCAAAGTTTCTTAAGTTGTTACATTTTCAGTACTCAGAGGTTCTAACAATGTTCTTTAAGGTTTGATAACAATCTTTTCCCTTGTAGACATTTCCAAACAATGTGTTTAAGCCTTTCCAATGTTTGGATATTACTGAAGTACATTCCGAGAAATGATACAGGAAACAAGTGAAATAAAGTAAAGATATGTTAAGGATTTACTTTGTCAACAATAAAAAGTTTCATAAAATATTTTTACTGTAGTTTCTTAATGTTTTGGCAATCCAAGAGTTGAGTTCCTGCAACCAATTTCTTATAGAAATTACCTACATTATGAATTCATCGTTTTTCAACAATAAAAAGTTTCATAAAATATTTTCACTGTAGTTTCTTAATGTTTTGGCGATCCAAGAGTTGAGTTCCTTGCAACTAATTTCTTATAGAAATTACCTACATTATGAATTCATCGTTTTTTAACTTGTTGAGGAAAACTCATGAATCATCAAACACGGCTATACTGGTTTGGAATTCCGACTTCTTTGATGTTGGCACAAAGTCAGTCTCTGTCGTCGTAGCTTATGAGTTCGTTTTGAATTTCTCCATTTAAATTGATGCATCTTTAAATTTCTCCGTTTTCAAATCATCTGACTTTGAACAGTGTTTGTGAATATCTTCGTTTTTTATTTGTTTTAAATGGAAATACAAACCCAAAACGTATACTGTACATTCCGCTCCATTTTCATGCGAAAACAGTGTAATGGAAACAAAAAATTGACTGCAACTTTTTCTGCACTTCATGAATATGATTTAAAGAAATTTGAATAATTTTATAACTGCGGTAAGTGTTATTCCCACGGTAACCTGCTCTCGATACTGTAGAAGTTTCCAAAAAAAGGACTTGCTCTTGCCATTGCAGAGACATTGTATAGAGTTCCTTCATGTGGAATTATCCGGGGGGAGGGGTACTTCCATTATGGCTTGACAGGGGGGTCCAGTCGGTTTGAGGGTTGTACGAAATGGCTACCAAATGGCCCTATTTCCTATTTCTCAAACATGTACTTCCAGTTGGAGGTATTCAAAGATTCAGGGCCAGTTATAAGATTAAAACTCAGTAGGCTTGTCCGAATGGCAATAAGATCGCTGCAACAATAATTATTAATTTTGAAGTTTTCTTGCTTTGTTCAATCAGTTTTACAATAGAAAATTTGGAAAAACTGCAGAAAATGTTCACTACTAGATACTACCAAATGGTCCAATTTTAGAAACTGATTAAGAAACTTTTACTACTAAAACACCGAAATTTTCATACGAAATTAAGAAACTTTTAGTACTTAAGTGCTGATCCAAGTTTCTTATAAAAAAAACGTGTATTTTCCAACGCATTGCAACGGAGCTAATATCATATGTCTTAATTTTCAGAACTTTCAGCAGTGGCTCCTATTCTTAGTTTCTTATAAAAAAAGATGCATGCATTACTGGGGCATTACTATAGATATTGCATGTAACAGATTTACAGCCTGTCACGCTAAAACCGCAAACAACACTTTGAGGAGTGGGGCAAAATGTGCCAGAGCCAAAATGTGCTGCGTTGTATTATATTATTGTATTGCCTGTTAACTTGTAAAGACCGGGTAAATACCAGTACAATCGCCAAACAATAATTGTTTGTTGCTTTGGAGGATGTGTGTGAAAGCTTCGTACAGTCCTTTCAAATTTGATGATTTCAAGGGGAATTCCCCACATCACTTTGGGGAATTCTTGCTCGGCGAACGAGAACTTTGTGCATCTCAGTTTGGGCATCATTTCAAGCAATATTTATACGAATTCTAGTCGAATACACTGTCAAACTCATACTTAGGGTATTCGTAATAAAAGATACAAGACCATAGTGCCATAGGGCCATAGTGCCATTGGGCCATAGGGCCAGGGCCATTGATTGGTAAAACCCCCATTGCAACATGATTTGAATTAATAGAAATGTTCATAATCCATCATAAGCTCTTATTAGAGATTGTTCTGGTGAACAATCATAATAATGTATACAAGCTTCTCTTCACAGAATGCCCATCGTTGTTTTCCACACAATCTATCAAAGAGAGAAGTTTGAGGAAGGATATTCATACTTAGCAAAGTGTTTGTCATACAATCGGTTCAAAAATGCTTGGTACAACTTCATGGCTCTCCAGGACATTGATCTATCAACCTGTTTTCACTGTGACATTTGTGAAGAAGTGCCTAAAGTGCTAATTATGGATGCAACATCCTTATCATTTCGCAAAGAATTTACTCATTGGAAATCGTTTCTTGAAAATGTTGATAAAAGAGATGGAAACCAGATACCAAGACTGAGGTTTGTCTATTATCTCGACGTATGAAAACGGCCATGACGACTTAGAGGTTTACTTTCCTTCTTTGAAGAGACTCCTTGGTCTTCGCAAAGAAGGTTCTCTATTTTCCCAGACATTGATGTCCGTGACGTTTTGATGACAGGTTATGGACGATTGATCTAAATGTACAATTCATTGCTTGAAAATCGAGGTTATGACCTAACCATTCTCACATCTCCCATTGTGCAATGAGCTGTTAGTTGGTAAAAACTCAGTGATACGGACATCTAAAATAATATAACTGTTATACTTCTATTAACTCATTTCTATCTATTTTCTTTCTATCTATTCCCCAATATTGAGATTTTCAGAAAACTGAGAATTGTGCGCTACTTAACCCTATAAAAAAAATTGATATACAGCTATTTTACGACATGAGACAAAATGCTGGTACCAACTGACTTTTCCTAAAATTTAATGCTCTACAAGATTCTACAAATTTCGTTCTAATTATATGAGTCATGTGACCACTGAATCCCCTTATTTGGAGAGATGTCACAAAAGAAAACACTAAATTGCTTATATTTTAGTCAATCCTTGTTCGATTTTGTTGTAATTAGTGTCATTGGATTGCTCTCATTGAGGGCTTTAATATAATATATAGTTTGTTGATTTTCATTCATGTTTAGAGTTTTTTAGACATATGACGTCACATATATTTATGACGTCATTGTTCGAAAAGGTGTAAAAAAAATTAAAAATTAATATATTATTTTGCGAGAAAATATGATGTTGTACTATATTTTTAACAGTTTATAAGAACAAACTTTGTTTTCTCTAAAATATAGGACATTATTGTAGTTTCCATACATAAGCTGATTGCAGACTGGCCACAACATATCTAGTTGCCTAGCAACAAGTCACGTGACTAATTAAACGTTCATTGCTTAATTAGAATCACAAAATATTGTTGATACTGTGTACAAAGTTACAACTTCATAAGTTTATTGGTTTTGGAAATAATTAGGGGGGGCCATAAAGGCCCCCCCAGGTGAGGAGTGAATAAAAAGAGCCCAGGTGGTATAGGGTTAAAACATTGCTGCTTGTCAAAACTTCAACCCCTCAGTGGCAGAAACTCTATGGAAAGGTGGACATGCTAAATTAGTTTTGCAACTTCCCTTTTGAGAGGAAGACAATGCAAGTTTTGGAGCATTAAAAAGTTATTTCAGGGAATATGTTAATCTTAGAAGTGTACCATGTGCAGATATAAATGGCATTACTGCCATGCCGTTTTCAAGATCTTGAATTGGAACCTTGTCTAGAAGCGTTTTGCTTTCTTCTTTTAAAAAATCACTTTCCAATTTAAGCACGGTAAAGGCATAAACTTATTTGACGATAGTTGTCGTGAAACAAGNTCTTAAAACATTGCTGCTTGTCAAAACTTCAACCTCTCAGTGGCAGAAACTCTATGGAAAGGTGGACATGCTAAATTAGTTTTACAACTTCCCTTTTGAGAGCAAGACAATGCAAGTTTTGGAGCATCAAAAAGTCATTTCTGGGAATATGTTAATCTTCATGTACCATGTGCAGATATAAATGGCATTACTGCCATGCCGTTTTCAAGATCTTGAATTGGAACCTTGTCTAGAAGCGTTTTGCTTTCTTCTTTTAAAAAAGCACTTTCCAATTTAAGCACGGTAAAGGCATAAACTTAATTGACGATAGTTGTCGTGAAACAAGGCATATTCCCAATATCATTCTCTAGATGTCCAAGAAGCAGTAATTTTTGAAATGGGTATTGCAGTTGGGGAGTGATTGAAATGAAATGAAATAAATGAGTATTTTTTTCCACAGTTTTTTCAACGAGAGAATTATGGTTACGAATGCAAGGTGCCGCACACTGCTTAATCGATACTCTGGAAGCAAGAGGAAAAAGATCAAACCACTTTCTGCGGAAGAGTACGAAGAGTTAGTTGATTATTTAAAGGAGAATTGTGCCGAAATACATGATCTTGTCATTTTTTTGCAAGACACACCAACATCAGAGCGTTCAGTGTCCTCACCATATGTGTGTCCATCTGCTTGGTCGCCATTTATTGCAGCTCTTGCTGCAGCATCACCCGTTTGTGGCCTTGTACACTTTGACGGAGATCTTCATGCAGCATTAGGTAGTCTCGTCAACAACCTAGGAATTGTGGATGCTGAATTGCTGGCCATATTTGAGAAAAAGTTCCCCATGCTGCATAAATTAGTGATATCGCTTCATGCCCTTAGATGCGCGCAACAGCTGTTACCAGTGTTGACGCTGCTAGTCGAGAAGTCTAAAGCACCTTTCATGCGAGGTTGTTATGATGCCCTACTAATGCAGGATGAATTTCCAGATTCACCGTACAGTTTCTGGCCAAGTCTTGAGCAGGTTAGAAGACGAGGATGGTATGCATTGGACGCTACAGCAAAATCAAAAGATCAACATAATTGTCACAAGATGAGCAAAGGACATCCGACCCTGTTACCTGGTGTCTTCACTATGTTTTGTGAACACGGTAAGCGTTCCAATTCGTGAGATCTCAACGACGCCCAGTTGTAAAGATTTTAAATGCTCCAAATACTTATACCGGACACGCCAAAATAAACTATGAACTCCTGGCATGCCACAGTTAATCGTATCAATCGTACACTGGACCGAATTTGAAGATTTATGCCTTAATCCAAGTCTGAATTAGATTCTAGGATCTTTTGCAAATCGTTTTATTTTAGTTTTTTAGCTAGAAGCGAGTTTCTTAAAATTTTTGTTTTCGAAAATGTTGAAAACGATCAAAAAACGTCCATCCAATGTTCTGAAGACTTGTCCTGAAGTGCTGAAGACAGTGTCTTTGTAGCTGAAGTATGACGAACTTCGAACAAGCCTAGCAAGCAGCAATCTTAGTTTCTCGTGCATGTGGTGCTTGTGTCCCTAACTACACGCTGATACATACGATATGTCACTACGTTTTTGGGGTGATTTAGGGATTTAGAAATTGAATTAGGATTTAGAGTAAACTTTTGCACCAGCGTTATTTCAACAAGTGGCCTGTTGCGAAATCCTGTATCATTTTAGCGCATTGACACAGGAACGCATCCTGCACCATGACTGCACCAAAGCATACATTATACGAAATTATGAAAGGAAATATCATTGAAAGTAATGTTACATTTCTCCCGAGATAAAACCAACTCTCGCACAACAGATTGCAGTTAATTGATCTCTAAATTCCGAATCACCACGAAAAGTTTTCTCTTTGACCATTCGTGCCAATTCTTTAGAAAATTTGATGGACGTTATTGATCTAGACTACGTGTAGACTCATTATCCCACAAGGAGAAAGGGTCTACAAATGAAAGAGCAACAGCTTGCTACCACATTTTCCAGATCCCTGAAAAAACTAAATTTATGTACCTACTGGCTAACTGGCTAGCTACCTTTCAGAAAAAATTATACGGGCTTGTTTTGCTTTTTGTTATGACTTGACCGACCGGTCACATAATTTCTTTTGTCTAAAATTATTAATTCATTTGTACTTGGGTTGAGTGGCATTCATCAGTAGCGGATCCTGTTGTAACAATATCTGTCCCCGTAAGCCTGGTTTTCATTGAATCGTAATTCATCAGTGACCATCGCCCAATTACATTCATAATCAAACGATTACAGAGAACATCGGTGATCATTGCAGATATTAAAGGACAACAAATTTCTTGCGAAAACAGAACATCGGCGATTATCTGCGATGCAGTGCGATTCAATGAAAACCAGGCTTCTATTGTAAAGTCAAGAGTACAAAACTGCACAGATTAGAACAAAGTATCAGATTGTAAGGGCAGTAAACTCACTACCTCGGATTCTCCAAGAGATGACTCACAAAACAAGTCTGTGTCACTGCTGATCGCTTGCTCTTGCTGAAAAAATCTAAATTATTCTCATCTTAATGTGCTCAAGTCATTGCTGGAAGGTAAACATATTAGGGAAACTTGTTCATGATTTTAGCACATCATCCAGATTTCTCGAAGGGATTTTTCTTACCAAATTCCTTGGAAAATTTGAAGGGAGTGATCAATTCCACATAGGAAAGTATATAAAAAATAATTGAACATGTTAGCTATAAAATGAGATATTGCAAAATATAATTGCTTATATATTCAGGGAGTAGAAGCCTTTCAAATGCCCCTCTGTGGCCTCATATTTTGACTAAAAGGGTATCTGGGGTCCACTGCTTGAAAACCAACACCAAGAATCAAAATTACTGCTCCTTTGTAACTAATAACGATCAAGATCCACCTGATGCTGATCACGTTCATGTCCGTGCGAAGATGCAGCTCCTTCTACTTGGCTTAGCTGCTCTTGAATTTGCTGTTGAATAACAAGAAACTATAGACAGTTAAGGTAAATTTTGCTCTATTCCAAATGAAACTCTTTATCTAAATACTTGTTGTGCTCTTCATGATTGACGTTGTCTTCATGTCATATCTTCAGCATAAAATTGAATCAAATTCAGCTTGCGTCAAAAGCTCAAAGAAGATTGGGGATCAATAATTCATTTAAATTCTCCAAAAGGCAAAATGAATTTCTATCTAACACACAAACAACTATTCAAAAAGATAATTGAAAAATATTCATACATTTTCAGCCTCTGCTTCTGAGCCTGCAAGAAGATGCTCCATAAAACTGAAGAAAAAAACAATTGGTATATGCATAGCTGGTACAGGTGAATGTGAAATAATAGGCATATGTGTCAGGCATCGGGCCTCATAAAAAAAAATCGCCCTTGTTTTCTGAACTTTACTCTCAAGGACAATTACTGGAACATGTTCAAAAGACATCATGTTAAAAAAGATATCATGTTGAAAACCTTGTTGAAAAGGCTATTGGAGTTAATAAAGAGAAACCTTGAACATTGCCCACAGGAAGTGAANATGTTGATAATTTGCCTGGTTTTCGTGCTTAAAAAGGTAATACGCCATTTTGACAAATATTGATATACCAACTTGAGATTTTAGAAAAAGCTTTGTATTTTTAGATAGCTTAGGTGTTTATCTGTAAGACAAAAAAAAGTTTCAAAAAATCGGTGCATTTATTGAAGAGATACAAGAACTTGAATTTCTGGGTTTTCAACGATACAACAAACAAAAGGCCGGAAATTGCAATGTAAACAACAGTTCGCAATTTAGTCAAACTTTAAAAAATCATATCTCTGGATTTATAAGACGGATTTAAGAAATTTTTGCGTTATCGAATAGCTCAATGTCTCTTCGCCATGATGAAACCCTTAAATAGTGTATACTCGTATTTTCATTTTTTGGGATTAATTCCACGATTTCTAAAGAGCTGGATCAAAGTGTAAAGGCTGAATTGTATTTTAAGATATTGTTTGTCGTTTTACCATGTCGTTTTCATGTCGAAAAGAAGATGGATAAACCTGCTCAAATTCAAGCCTTAGATAGCATGAGAAAGAAATGGCATATCTTTCCAGTCAACATTTTAGATGTGATACGAAATGCTTAACTTTTATTCGTATTCTCTGAACTCAGTATTAACTGAATGGGTATGCTCTGAACGACATATATTCTCTGAATGACATATAAGTTCAGCCTTTTACATCACATCTAAAATATGGACTAGGAAAGTAGGCCGTTACTTTTTCATGCAATATAAGGCTTGAATTTGAGCAGGTATATCGATCTCCTTTTCAACATGAAGACATCGGCCTAAACAACAACCAACATCCTGAAATACAATTTAGCCTTTCGGCAATCGGATAAAATAAAGTTTTTGAAAATTGGTTCATCGGTTATGGACATATAAGCAATCAAACAATCATACATCATTTTGGGACACCCCGTATAAGAGCTATTTCCTGGTCTCACATGTTCACATGTCTTTCACATTAGGTCCAGATGTTGTCATCTACGATAATGCATGCAATCTGCATGACTATTGCTTGAATCGTAGTCCACAGTTCTTCATGGAGACGAAATTCTTGGTTGATAGATTACACTGGCGGAATCACACAGGTAAGGTTGTAAACATAACCTGGTATAAAAGTCATGCTAGATATGTAGTCTGCAAATGCCCAAATGTAAAGACCGACCTCCACTATCAGTAGTTTCGGTTGGCAACCAGTGTGACTGGTGCACTGGTTGCTGAAAACTACTGCAGTGGAGGTTGGCCTTAAGGGATCGGCTGATTCCTTGTTTCTAATAGCAGATGTCGCAACTTCGTTTCTGAAAGATACAAAACTGACTACATAAGGAACTGACCATATGACATGCACTGTGGCCATGGTGTTACAATAAATCATTTTCTTTACGAGTTCAAGCAGTCATACAAGGAGTTAATCATCTTCAAGGAGTGATGCAGTACTTGTTTCTGTCACATGGCTCACATGATCCACGACAGAGCAGTTCTTAAAATAGCAACGGTAAACAATACAAAAAGGTAAGAATGAGTCTTCACGTGCCAATATTACCTGGAATGAACTGATAGCTCTCTATCCGCCCTATTCAAGTTTGTCTTTGAACTCCAAAAATTATGAACTGTCATCACTTTTAAGAGTAACCAGGACATTAACAAACAACGAATTTTTAAATTCATTGAATGTGTTTAAGGTAACTAAGAAGCAAACACTGAAAAGAACAACAAGCGACCAGTTCTATAAATGAGAACTCTCTCTTTCTTTCACACACTCTTTTATGGTGGATTTTGTACGTCGTTACTTCCTCGAAAAGAGCGAACTGAAATTGTCATTGAAATTGTCAAGCTAGAATATGGAAAATTGAAGGTAAACAGTCGAAGTCTTAAATACTTAATATTCAACAACAGTAACTCAATTGCTTTTCTCCTAGGGTGCAGTGGAGGCTACAATATGGCTACTTACCCAGACTACAAACACATTAACAGCCAGATAAACGAGCAAATGAAGTCATGTTTAAAACGAATCAAGCCTTCACTGTCATACATGCGGCACGATCATTTTGTGGACCATACAAAACTATTTCTGGCCTGTAGAAATATCATGACAAAAGAAAGAAGACAACGACATCAGAATGCACAAGCAGACCAACAATGAGACATTCGTTAAAGTGAGTATAAAAACGATACTTACGCCGTAGTGAAGCTTTAACTGGACAGTTCTATCGCTAGATTTGTTGTAATTAATTTCTGAAACAGTACTTTCACTATTTCTACCGGGTGAGACAGAAAAGAGAATCCCCGCTTGGAAGGCCACAGCTCCATGAATATCAAATCAATAATATTGAAAACTGGCTTGTTTTATTGCCAATATGTTCAATTAGGTTCAGTAATTTACCCAGCATTAATCGGCCATTCCTTCCCGTGACATGGGTAATTTTCTGCAGAAGCCCCTTCCAAAAACCTGCGAAAACGAATGAAAACAACAAGCAAATTTTCTTTCCTAAAATTGATGACACTCACACAATTTCATGTATTTTAACCTCTTGGGAGAATGGAATCCCTCTGAATAGGTCATCGATACCAGGGGGAGTACTTGTTAGTCCTTCCAAGAGGATAGCACGTGCTAAAGCGTCCACAAGTCATTGCTGTAAGGCCATTGAAAGACAGAAATAAAAAGGAAATATGTTCATGATTTTGGGCCCGTTTTGAAGGTTTTTTGAAGAGGCTTTCTCGAGAAAATACCTCATAATTTCTGAATGGAGTGGTAAATTAAATTCAGTCAGGTAAATTTTATAGTAGATTTGAACATGTCTACCATTAAACTATATATTTGCCGGTATCATTGTCTTGATATCCAGGGTGCCGTGACCTTTCAAACGGGAATTCTTTTTTCTGACTCACCCGGTAGTATTTAGACAGAATCTTTATGCGATTGTTGAATTGGACGGTTATCGAAAAATTCCACAATCAGCCCCAAAAGCCACTAAAATCTACCAGGAGGTAACAATACCCTCTAACGACGCTACTTTTTTATTCTACTATCATATTCTATTTTTAAGACAGCATTTTTATATAATTGTGGAATTGGACGGATTTTGAATCATTCCACAATCAGCCCCAAAAGCCAGTAAAATATACCAGGAGGTAACAATATGCTATAACGACGCCACTATTTCATTCTACTATCATATTCTAGCACTAAGACAGCCTTTTTATATAATTGTGGAATTGGACGGATTTTGAATGATTCCACAATTAGCCCTAAAAGCCAGTAAAATCTACCAGGAGGTAACAATACCCTATAACGACGCCACTATTTCATTCTACTATCATATTCTAGCATTAAGACATCATTTTTATATAATTGTGGAATTGGACGGATTTTGAATCATTCCACAATCAGCCCCAAAAGCCAGTAAAATCTACCAGAAGGTAACTATAACCTATAACGACNAATTGTGGAATTGGACGGATTTTGAATGATTCCACAATTAGCCCTAAAAGCCAGTAAAATCTACCAGGAGGTAACAATACCCTATAACGACGCCACTATTTCATTCTACTATCATATTCTAGCATTAAGACATCATTTTTATATAATTGTGGAATTGGACGGATTTTGAATCATTCCACAATCAGCCCCAAAAGCCAGTAAAATCTACCAGGAGGTAACAATACCCTATAACGACGCCACCATTTCATTCTACTATCATATTCTAGCATTAAAACAGCATTTTTATATAATTCTGGAATTGGATGATTTCTAAATTATTTCACAATCAGCAACTTCTGTTAAAATCATGATGAGAATCGAAGGTACAACCAAAAACTATGTAGAGTAAAGCTCCTTTAAGCCATAGATCTACGATTATTTGTCAAAATATTGCAAACTGCGTATCATTTGAAAGATTTTAGTTAGCGGAACTTGATTCTTGCAATTAACGTTTAGTTTATTGGGAATTTTAGGAATCTTTTCTGCACCACAAATTTTTGAAACCTCCATTACATCATTCGAAAGTTAAGATCTTTGCAAGCAGTAATACGAAGCTTGATCTTGCATAAAGCTACTGGTTTGACAGCCGCCTGTCACCGAATGCACTGTTGTGGTCAGTTTCTTGCTCCAATACGTTCTTGATAACATTTGACCGAGATAACCTCCACCTGGGGTTATTCTGGAGCTCATTGTCTCATAAGGAATAACCTTTACCGTATTCTGCTTGCATATTCCTAATCAGAAGGCATATTAAAGTTTCATAGGATGTCACATTTGGTTTGCAATAAGGATAAACAAAAACTTCAAATACTTCCCAAATACGAGCCCTCTAAAGTCAATAAGATTTCATAGTGCTTGACTGATTCAAATTCAGCCCTCAAATATTTTTTAAATGATCCCGACTATGGTCGCATGCAGTGTTTTTTCAATATAGTGATAGTTCTATGATAAAAAACCTTTCTATTCTGCATAGTTTTTGGTTGTAATTTATACATCAAGACAGTAACGTCAGGCATGCTTCAATGTCAGGCATGCTTCAATGTCAGGCATGCTTTGTGTCACGTGTCTTCGCATAGATGTACTGCAAGAGCCGTCTTGGCATATTTCTATTCACATCATTTGATCCATTGACGAGAATTTTATTCCCCTCATATACTTCATAATCCTGTAATCATGGAAAGGAATGATCTAAAACAGTCAATCAAAGCATCTTGTTTACTACAGGGTGTCCCAAAAAAATTGTTTCCCGTTTGCCTGAAGATTGCGACAAAATGGCAAAAGATTGTCGCAAAACCTTTGCTTGATGTTACTCTTCAGATATTCAATTAAAGTTTGCAACCACACCCGTAAAAATCTGTTGATAAATGATGGGGCTATGACCTTCGGAAGACCAAATTTGCCTGATGACTGAAACCAGCGGTCGGCCATTTTGTCCTACTATTTTGCAGTGATAAGTATCTTCACGTGAGGTAAGAAATATTTTCTGTGAGGTCAGAAATATTGGACCCCTCCGAGGATTATCGGAATTTTCACGAGAGCTATGACATTGGAGGCTGCTGTTTCATTTTCAATCCATGATGCCATTTATCGCTGCAAAATACTAAGACAAAATGGCCAACCGCTGGTTTCAGTGCTCGGGAAAATTTGGTCTTCTGAAGGTCATAGCTCCATCATTTTTCAAGGGATTTTCAGGGGGATGGTAGCAAACTTTAATTGAACACGTGAAGAGCACCATCATGCAAAAGTTTGGCGAGAATCTTTTGCCGTTTTGTAGCAATCTTCAGATAAACGGGGCACAATTTTTCTGGGACACCCTGTACAGTCAGTGAATGATATACCGGGTGTCTAAAAAAGTACCCCTTTTGATCGGATAAATTAACAAAACGATAAGATATCAGGACTTTCCGAAAACATAGCTACAGTTGTTTATCTTCAAATCAAATGCACATACCCTGCATTTCAAAATCGTCTACCAAACACCGGAGATACGAGCTTGCAGAGTCAAAATGTAGAGTGCACCTGAAACCAGAGGTTTGAGAAACGGCCTAGCAATATGATCAGATATCACTGGCAATTTGCAAAGGACTTTCCAATTTCTATTTTTAAGTTTTACTTTTGAAAATAATTATACTTTGAGATGCTTTGATTGTTTCGTAATTTATACAAGTAAACCCACCTGAACCCAGCTAACCCATCTGAACCCAGCTGAATCAATCTGAACACAGCTGAATCCATCTGAACCCC
>REGL01001273.1:62252-77912 GCA_004194395.1 Aurelia aurita complex sp. Pacific
TCCTCATCAATGGTCTCCCACAGGCTGTCCAAGATTCTAGTGTGTCCATGTATGCTGATAATACCAGGTTGTGCTACCAGTCTCACGATTTGACTCGGCTGAATGAGGCTATTAACAGTGACTCAAGAAACTGGATACTTGGTTGCAAGGCAACAAGTTTTCCTTGAATGCTGCAAATACTCATTGCATTCTTATTTCCACCAAGCAGAGACAGAACATTCTCAAAGATCAAAATAAAGAATTGACATTGAAAATACGCGATAATGAGCTCGAAGTTGTCAAAAAGACGAAATACCTTGGTGTGAAAATCGACTGCTCTTTGGATTGGAAGAACAAATCAAAGAGATCTCTACCAAGATCTCAAGGGCAGTTGTCTTTTTGAAACATGCCAAGTATTTTGTACCAAAAGAAACTTTGCAAACGCGTTACAGAGGTATTGTAGAGCCGCATTTTCCATACTGTTGTTCTGTTTGGGGCTGTACCGGTTTGACTGAAATTAATCAGTTGCAAAAACTTCAAAACCGTGCTGCTAGGATTATAACGAATAGCAGCTTTGACGCCCCAAGCAGACCTCTAAATGAAGGGCTGGGATGAAAGACCGTTGACGAATTGATTACTGGTGAATCTGAGACAATGGTCTTCAAGTCCCTGAATGAGCTGGCTCCACAATCAATACATTTGTGACCTCTTCACCCGCAATTCACAATGCTCATCATATAGCCTTCGTAGTACGGGGACTGACTTGAAATTACCGATGAAAAGGTCAGCAAATGGCCAGAGATGTTTCTCGTATAGAGAGGCGCAAAACTGTGGAATAGCCTCTCAGCCGAGTCAAAGCAGGCATCCTCTTTGTATAGTTTCAAGAATATCATTTGAACAGGGGTTTCTTTCCTTTATTGTAAATTTTTTCCTTATCATTGTACATTTGTTTTGAATATTGTAAATAGGGTTTTATACTTTAATTTGTTTAATAGCTTTTAATTTAAAACTTTTGCAGACTGTAATTATTGTTTTATCGTAGGGCCCTTTGAAAACCAGCTTCTGCTGAAGGGCAACCCTCCTTAAAAGAATTAAATATGAAAAATATGAAAATATATGTTTCTTAGTCATTAGGGCTGTGTCCCTTGTGACCATGTTTATTGCTTTATCTTTGTGATAATCTCGTTGAAAGTAACTTCTTACATTTGTGCATGTCGGCTGCACGTAGAATGCCTGTTCTTCATAGGAATATAAAAAGTAATCCTGGCATGTTTATCAGTCGTCTATAATCAAAGCAGCACGCTGGTTTGCACCAGAAGGGCGCAGATTATTTTTCCCCACCCGGCCTCCACCGATTGTTTCTACCTCTTTTCTTTCCACGGCCGTCGGTCGTGTGACAGGTGCATTGGTCCGGAAAAAGTAAAGCATTTTCAGTCCAATCACCGACAGTAAAAGTTGTTGTTGTATTTTCGTGCTAGCAAATTCCGGGCAACTGCACTACTGCCCAATTTTTTAGCAATTATTTTTTTTGGCCTATTTCGCTAAATCATCCAAATTTGCGCTAATATATGTTTTGTCGCGTTTTTCATCAGTTTCGGAACCGCGCAAACAAACCCCTGTGATAGAAGATGTTTATCGTGGCTATATTGTGTTAGTTATATTAGACATTGTAAACCTTGAGGGGTTCGTCCTTTTATTTCATTATAATCAAAGGAACCATTAAAGTATCAAAAACCAGCATTCAGTCATGCCCTGGTTAGTATGAATATAGAGAATGAAAGGAAACCTTTCTCCTAATCTTTTCAAGTTTCCCATGACATTCTTATGTACGGACCCGAGTGATCCAAAGCACATAACACTGATACTTGTTGCAATTCTATGTTCATTCAATAAGTTTATCAAATTTTGATACTTAGTTAATTTTTCATTCTAAGATGTGTCCATATACAAATCAAAGAAGACAGTGACTTCAACAATTTCACATTCTCTCTCGTTCATATTTATCTTTACAATATCAGGCTTCCTTTGGGTTAGCTGTTGCCATGCATTTCTGATATGCGGAAAAGCTGTTTCTACCATTTTGTTGACAAATAAAGTAAATGTTGAATTCTTGTTTTGGATATTTTGGTATAAGAATTCTGCTACGCGATCGTGTCCAGTGGCGGATTTAGGGGGGGGCAAGTGGGGGCAACTGCACCCCCTTCACGATGAAAACTCAGCTTGGCGCCCCTTTTTTAGCGAGAAAAGCGCCCCTCATCCTGACTCTAACAAACAATTCTCTACCTGTTTTGACTTAAATACAAGCGAAACTGTCATTTCAAAAGCATATAACGATGCATTCCCAATAAAGGTAGTTTCAAACAAACGGCTCAAAGATAAACCTTGGGTTTGTAATTCCCTTAAGAGATGCATTTCCAAAAAGAACAAGCTTTATTACAAATTTTTGAAAAAGAGAACTCCTGAAAATAAAAAGAAATATTCAATGTATCGCAACATCCTGTCGTCTTGTCTGCAAAAGTGTAAGAACAATTACTTCAAGGAACTTTTTGATAACAAATCTACCAGAATTACGAAGATGTGGTCTGTTTTGGGTACTATGCTAAATCCTAGGAAAAAGAAGCTAGGCAACTCCATCAGAAGCATTAACTTTGAAGGCAAAATTCACCATGATGACTTTAGTATTGCGAATTCCTTAAATAGACATTTTTGTACAATTGGAAACAAAATTGCAAGCAAGATACCAAAATCGCGCTGTGAATTTAAAGCCTTTCTAAAAAATCAAGTTCCAGAGACATTCTTTTTGCGCATGGTAGAAGAAAACGAAGTGCTCCAAGAAATCCAGGCCTTGCAAATCAAAAAAAGTCCTGGACATGACGACATAAAGCCTTCGATTATAAAAGCGTCATACTCTTTCTTAGTAAAACCACTGACGTATATCTACAATCTCTCCTTCCATTCGGGAGTGGTGCCAGACATCTGGAAAATCGCCAAAGTCATTCCCATATTCAAATCTGGTGACCGATGTGATACAAATAATTACAGACCTATATCGCTTCTTTCATGTTTTGAAAAAATTATTGAACGTCTCCTTGCCAAAAGGTTAATTTCTTTTCTTCGAAAGCACAAAATGCTGTATAAATTACAGTTTGGCTTCCGCGAGGGTCATTCGACAACACACGCACTCTTAGAACTCTTAGAAAAGATCTATACGAACCTCGATAATGGTAAGATTTGTGTTGGCATTTTTCTGGATCTCTCCAAAGCCTTTGACACAATTGATCATTCTATCCTACTAACGAAGCTCAAGCATTATGGTTTCAGGGGTAAAGTATACGAATGGTTCGCCAGCTATCTTAGCAACAGAAAACAATACACGTTTGCCAACGGAACAAACTCCTCATATGGCCTGATCCATAAAGGTGTACCGCAGGGGTCTGTCTTAGGGCCCATTCTCTTTACCCTGTACGTGAATGATATGCCAAATGCAACTACACTGGAGCCGAGGCTCTTTGCTGATGACACAAATATCTTTAATTTTGGGGAAAACCTCCAAAATTTAACTCAACAGACTAATATAGAGCTAGAAAAGCTTAACGAATGGCTTAAAGCAAACAAGCTCAAAGTAAATACAGGGAAAACGAATTTCTGTCTATTCAATCCTAATAATAAAACAGAAGCACAAGATGCAATAACAATCAAAATGGGCGACACCTTAAAACAGTGTGAAGAAATTAAATATCTTGGCATTAAATTGGATTCAAAATTGACTTGGAAAAACCACATCGAAAAGGTCAAACTTGAAACAATAAAATTTGCATCTATATTCTATAAACTTCAGTACATTGTCCCGAAACAGTGTTTAACAGTGCTATATAGCTCAATGGTCCTCTCTAAAATAGCTTATTCACTTGAAACATATGGATTAGCCGCGAAGAAATACCTAAACGAACTTCAAACGTTACAAAATAGGATACTACGAATCTTGTACTTTAAAGATCGCAGGTATCCGACTAACGCCTTGCATAAAGAGCTAAATTTTCTCAAAATAAACGACCTTTACGAACTAAAGATACTGAAATTCATGCACAACATATACCATAATGATAAAAACGTGCCAGACGTGTTTCAAAATTACTTCCGCACAAATGAAAGTAGACACAACTACGCAACACGCCAAAGTAAACACTACGAGATCCCTAAAACACAAAGAAAATGGGGCGAAAAAATGATATTGAATAAAGGAGCCCGTTTATGGAATGACCTTCCATATAATCTTAAAAACATGATTCAAGTAAAAGCATTTTCAAAACAAAATAAACAAAGAATAATAAACAACTACTAACTCAACTTAGATTACGATTAGCAACATACCGCGACGAAACCAACAACTGTTATTCCAATACATACTTAGCCTCTCTGTTAAATTTTGAAACAGCTACATAGTACTTGTACTATTTTCATTCAAATTTTTAGTTTTATTTTCTCATTTTATTTAACGGTCCAGGCTTGATAAGCTATGCTTCCCCTGGGTCGTATAGAATACACATTTTTAATGAGAACTTTGTATTAGGGTGTAATTCTATGAATAAAATTGAATTGAAAAATTGAATTGAAACGCATAAATCAAGGCTTTATTTAATAGTAAATCAAAGAATTTTCTTTAAAAAGTGTCAAAAAATGTTCGCGCGCCTTCGGCGCGCTCATTTTCCATAGTATTTTTGGCGCCCTCTGTGCAAGTTGCCCCCCCTTCAACTTCGGGCTGGATCCGCCCCTGATCGTGTCTTCGTGAATATAAATCTTTGTACTTTCTGCAAGAATTCAATAAGTGAGCCATTGAATCAGTTCTTTCATTACACAAAGGACATCTTTATCATGATCCTCATTGCACATATGAATCAGTTGGTTACAAGGAATCTGATTTATACGTTCACGTAAAATAAACTTGACTAAGCTATCAGAAAGCTTCCATCCGTAATAAATTTGGTGCGATACTTTTCTGTCCATGTTCTCGATTCCTATAAAGTTTCCCTGCATGCAGAGCTCGCAGCTTTTAATGGCATCATGTTGCTCCAATTCTCTCTCGATCTCTCTCTCTTTAAATCCTTCCTATTTAGCTCCTTCCCATTAACGGTGACCACTGCAAGACTGTCCTTGTAAATAACTGATCCATTAAACTTGTAAGCATGAAAAAGTAGGTCTAGCCAATCAGACTTCCCTCCATATGTTTTGTCTTTGCTAGTCTTCGGTTGGCATCCAATGCATAACCAAGAAAATCAATTTTGCTCTCTGTCTGTCTAGCACCACATGATTTCATGTCTAATTCTAAAGATTTTCTCGCCACATACCGCATGTTCTCCTCATCGTGATTCAGCATTTTTATCAGATTAGATAAACGCAGTGCCTCAAATACAAGTGATGGTCTCTTTATCCCAAGCCCCCAAGTAGTTTGTGCGCGATACGAGGTGGAATCTAATAATAATAGTTGTATTATTTGGTGTTCTTATTATGCCACTTANTCAGACTTCCCTCCATTTGTTTGTGCTTTGCTAGGTGTCGGTTGGCATCCAATGCATAACCAAGAAAATCAATTTTGCTCTCTGTCTGTCTAGCACCACATGATTTCATGTCTAATTCTAAAGATTTTCTCGCCACATACCGCATGTTCTCCTCATCGTGATTCAGCATTTTTATCAGATTAGATAAACGCAGTGCCTCAAATACAAGTGATGGTCTCTTTATCCCAAGCCCCCAAGTAGTTTGTGCGCGATACGAGGTGGTGTTCTTATTATGCCACTTAAATGTTAAACAACATCTTGCTTACAGAAAGTTTTCAACCATTAAAGGAGACCTGCAACTTTGAAACAACTTTGCTTCATTTGGTCAATAATTACCTGTAGAAATCGGATTTCGCATTAGAATTTAGATCCCGCTTACGAATTTTGAGCTATAAACACCTGAACTTCCCGATTTCGCCCTATTGGCGGCCATTTTGATTTAATGACGGGGTCGCCCGCGTTTTCATCTGCATGCGTATTTTGCTCTTTTCACGTCAGAGGTGAATATTACCGCAAGAGGGATCACACCACTTTCACAAGGCCTACACACAACACAGACAGTTCAATGGAAAAGTAAAGATTTGGAAAATAGCAAGCACAAGCAGCAGCGACGAACGTCGAACTTGACTACGGACTCGTTGATATCGATGAAATTGAGATCCAACATTTTCAGTCTAAAGCCGCTACCTTTGCTGGCAAGGATTAACTAACGCAAAGAGACGAAGGGAGGGCCTAACCCTTGCAGCCAAAGAAGAACAATGAAGTGACTGATCAGAGTCAAAAACGAAAGTGAAAATGAGGACGTGAATCCTGAAAGGATTGGTAACACTGACTGGAAGGTACTTTTAAACGGCTCAACATCTTGTTTCTCGTACAAGTATAAAACGAAACAGATTATTTATATTGGCGTATTTTGGGCTTTAGGTCGGCCCAACAGCCGTCACGAACTGGGTAACTTCGATCGAAAGTCGTTTTTTACACTTAGGATGGCACTTTATTCGTTTTTGGAAAAGAGATTAATTTTCAAATTGGGAACTTTAATACCGAATGGACTTAACAAACGCTTCTCATTCATATCGTAGTTTCTTCACCCATCATCTTCTATCAGGTTTTCCTTTTCGAATCGCACGCTCTTTCTTTTACGTCGCATTCTTGCGCCGCATTCTTTCTTCATTCTATTAATATGCTATTCTATCAATCGTTCTATTTCTGCTTTTTACGCTCTAATGTACCCTTTTCTCGTTACTACTGATGAAGGGTTAAGCCAGAAACGTTTAGTAAATTAAGCTCTAGGCTATTTATTCACTTTAAGATATTTTGTGTCTTTATTCGTCAAATTTATCTTTGTTCATAAAATTCGCAGTGCTCTTCTTTCAATAAGATGAATACATTGGTTTCAAGCATATGCAGCTTGCATTCATCGTGTAACACATGAAAATACCAACCATTGATTTGAAACTTACAACACTTTGTTGCACTGCAAAATTTGTATCGTGTAACACATGAAAATGCCAACCATTGATTTGAAACTTACAACACTTTGTTGTACTGCAAAAACTTTTATTCTGAAAGGTCGGAATCCTTACCAAACACTTGAGGCGATATTGGGGGAAGCCCTTTGGGCATTGATGCAGCATATTTCTGATTGCCTTTTGGTCTTCATGCTTGCTTTTGACCAGACTTGACATTTCAATATCCTCTCTTGTATTCAATTCTGAGTCTTTCTTCCTTCTTAGGAGCTGACTTTAGTGAGTATACATTTTTTATAAAAGAAACTGGCTTATAAGAAACTAGTACTAGCATGGCAAAACCTTCAAGATACCATGGTACCATGTTTGAGAAGTGTTAAGAAACTTTTAAAAGCAAAATCCGAGAAAATCGTGGGAAAAATGTCTTTGAGCTCATTTTCTAGTAATATTCACGATATTTTTATGTTTTAATCCCAGGAGAACTCTATTTCAGGCTAACAATTTTGCTGTATGTCAAGAAAAAATACGTGGCAATGGTAAAAACTACATGCATCAAAAACAGAGCTTAAATTCTCATGTGAAATCAAGAAAATTTTATTACAATGGGCTTATCCAAGTCTCTGATGAGAGAAAAAACGTGCAGAAACCAAACCATTTTTTTCAATCTCTTTTTTCAGAAAAGACCGATGTTTTGGAATTGCTGTTGGTTACGATTGGATATCATTGCTAGAGCTAGCATTCGATGCAAGTTACAGTTTTCTCTGTATGGTCATTTTCATCAAGCTGAACACAACCTTAGATGGTTTTTATTCTCATGATAATCTGAACAGAAGCATACACTATGTTAGATTAAATTATTGTTTAAATCATATGGCCTGTCTGTTTTTCAGCACATTCCTTGTTCAACCTCAATGGCTGGGTTCCGAAATGGGGTAGACAAAATCTCTCCTTGAATGATAGTTGCCACGGCAGTAGTCAACTGCTCATTTTTGGGGCTAGTACATTTTTATATAGAGATCTTTTACAACCATGGAGTGAAAAATCATCAAATTGAGACTTTTCTGGGACATTAATTCTAAATTATCCCTTGCATATCGAACAGGACGAAATATTGGCAAAAAATAAATTAATCATATTTGCTGTTGTTTTTTGTCGTGTTGCGGTGATTATTTATCGAACAAAACCCTCATTAAAAACGTCACATGATATCCTTTCAAGATTCGTGAGATATAGAACAAGATTCAGTGACATAGTACATCATTGTTGCTGACATAAAATCAAAAAGAACATTTAAAATTTATTCGAAGCCCTAATCTAAGGCGGTATAAGTTTTGTTCCCTGTCGAATATCTCTGAGGAAACTTCAAAAATGACATTTATGCGCCCTGTTTTTGCTGTCATTTATTTTTCATATGCACCTAAATCCTTTTAAGGTTTCAGCCTTTAAAGGCTTCCAAAACAGGTCTTCTTATGGCTTCATGGTTTCACCCCAAGGGTTTCACTTTGAAGCTTATCTGACCTTTAGTCTACTTCTTTCCTTCCCAGTGCGCTTATTTGCTTCTAGCATTCGGAAAAATATGGCTCTTGGCAAAAGCAAGTGTGTGAAGAAGCAGTGCGAAGTTTTGCAAACAAATTATGGATCCGACTTTCCCGAATGGATTCAAATGTGGGAAAATGTTGGAATACAGTTTTCGTTTTCGATTGACTTTCTTGATTTTAGTCTGTTGCAGCTTTTGTAAAGTAATTATGAGAAGCGCAACCAACCATTTAATCGTGTCAAAGGACCCACAATAAAAGCTTTAGAAATCACTAAGACCCAAAAATTTGTATATTCACCTCTGACGTCAGAATGCGTGGGCTTCGAAAGAGAGGCTGCAACAAGGAAGTTAGACACGCGGGACAAATGAGGAGGTTTAAGCATTAATTACAGAGAAACGGACATTCATTTTCGAAAAATATTCTTATTTTCATCTTCATGACACTTAGAGCATTCGATTAAGCACAAGTTGTTTCAACGTTGAAGGTCCCATTTAAGCAGAATGAAAAGCTCACGATTTTATGACTTATGATTACGTATGGAAAACACCAAACAACTCAGAAAAGGACGTAGCAAAAAAAGCTAAAGAATCCACAACGGAAATAGGCTTCAATTCAGCAGAAAAATAGTTACGAGGCAAAACATATTACTTACTTCCTCTTCTGAATCAAAAGGAGCAATGCAAACGAATGGACCTGAAAAGAATGATCAGCTATCATATATTTAGAAGATTCTTTAACAAATAAGATGCCGGGTGAGTCAGAAAAAAAGAATCCCCGCTTGGAAGGCCACTGCTCCATGAAAATCAAAGCAATAATATCAAAAACTGTCTTGTTTTATTGCAAATATGTTCAATTAGGTTCAATAATTTACCCGGCTTTAATCGGCCATTCATATGGGTAATTTTCTGCAGAAAGCCCCTTCCAAAAACCTGCAAAAACGAATGAAAACAATGAGCAAATTTTCCTTCCTAAAATTGATGACACTCAGATAGCTTCATGTATTTTGTCCTCTTGGGAGAATGGAATCCCCCTGAATAGATCATCGATACCAGGGGGAGGAGTTGTTCATCCTCCCAAGGGCATAGCACGTGCTAAAGCGTCCACAAGTCATTGCTGTAAGGCAATTGTAAGGCAGAAATGCAAGGGAAATTTGTTCATGATTTTGGGCACGTTTTGAAGATTTTTGAAGAGGCTTTCTCGAGAAAATCCCTCATAATTTCAGAATGGAGTGGCCGATTTCAGTAAGGTAAATTTTATAGCAGATTTGAACATTTCTACCATTAAACTATACATTTGCAAATATCATCTGCCTGATATCCAGGGAGCCGTGACCTCACAAATGGGGATTCTTTTTTCTGACTCACCTGGTAGTGTTAGGAATCAGATCGATAATAAAAGGAGAGATGCAGACAAATGGACCAGAAAAGAATGATGAGCTATCGTGTACATAAATTTTTTTTTATAAGAAACTAAGAATTTGGGTCAGTACTGAAAGTTTCTTAACCCTGTTTCACCTGGGAACTTGATTCACTCCTCACCTGGAGGGGGCCATTATGCCCCCCCCCCTAATTATTTCCAAAACCGATAGAGTTATGAAGTTGCAAGTTGGTACACAGTATCATCAATCTATTGTGATTATAATTAAGTAATTAAAGTTCAATTAGTCAAGTGTCTCGTTGCTAGGCAACTAGATATGTTGTGACCAGTGTGCAATAAGGTTATGTATGGTAACTGCAATAATGTCCTATATTTTAACGAAAACAAACTTTATTCTTATAAACGGTAAATACTCTTGTACAACATCATAATTACTCAGAAAATAACACATTAACTTTTAATTTTTTACACACCTATTCAGACAATGACGTCACAAATATATATGATGTCATATGTCTAAAAAACTACGAACATTAATGAAAATTAACAAACTAGAGTCGTGTCGTCCATTATGCCCATGTAGTCGCGAAGTTCTGAGTTAGATCCAAAAGGAGCAATCAATGAAAAAACCAAACAGCCAGATTATATCACCAACTAATGGAGAAAAAAGATCACAGAGTATTGACTCTTTATGTAAACTCTTTATACTGATTTTAGAAGATTTTAAAGAAGGGGGTAAAAGCGTCGCCCATTATGGCCGCAGGAGAAACAATGAACACTACTCTCCGGTAAAAAGTTTTAATAAGAAAAACAGTTTTAATTATTGTTCTTTGTTTATCATTTGGTACTTTAAACACAAAAATATCAATAAGAAGTAACCTAAACTTCGAGTTTTGGCAATTTAAATACATGTTTCGAATTGTTCTAAATCCTGCCTTATTTCTTGTGCATGGACGGATGAGTTTCTGGCATAAGTTTCTAAAATGCAAATAGACTTAATAAAATTCTGCGTTTCTTGGGTTTCGATGATTTTCCAAGTCAGTAAGTAACATTTTAACCCACATCAGTGTTTTTCTAAAATAAATTTTGCATTTTAGTATTTTGAAACGATTGGAAACTTCTCTGGTAAACTGATGGGCATAATGGGCGATGAAAATAGCAATTAGCAGCACTGAGACTTCATAACCTTAAATCTCAACCAGAAGCCACTTTGCTTTGGTTTCATTGTAGACTTCCTCTCTAGAGACAGGACTTCTGAAAAATCTATGCATACTTTGAAAAATTTCAAACCGCAAGGTGCCGAGCGAACAAAAATGAAGGAAGGAATGTAAATAGAATCATGAAATTTGCAATACTTGAAAGAATCAATTACAGATATGCACAAACCATCTCGTCGGGTTTCAATGCAAATGAACTGAAACTTCAGTGAAGGTAAAATCATGATAAAACAGATGTCAGCAAAGATTTTTCGCGCAATTGCAATTTTATTACTAGTCGTCAGTCCCCTGAAATTTAATTTCTCTTGCTAGCCGGCCATAATGGGCGACCTGCCATAATGGGCGACCGGCCATAATGGGCGACGCTACTCTATGTATCACATGAAAGCTCTTATGAGAGCAGTTCAATGACACTAATTAAGACAAAATCGAACAAGGATTGACCAAACTAGATGCAATTCAGTGTTTTCTTTTGTGACATCTCTCCAATTAAGGGGATTTAATGGTCACATGACTCATATAATTAAAACAAAATTTGTAGAATCTTGTAGAGCATTAAATTCGAGGAAAAGTCAGTTGGAAAACTCTATACAGGTACGTAGGTAGATTGGTATATTCCTTCCGGTTTGAGCAAAAGCCCTTCCATCATTTTGTCATTCTTCAAATATAATTAAAGGCCCCCACTAGCCATGCTTGAAGAATGAGATCATGCACGTTGCTTGCTCCATAAAGTAATAAAAGTTTCATTTGCAACTGCGACTGTTTAATTTAGTTTATCTTGAGACGGCAGTAGCCAAACATTTCTAACCAGTCCACTTGAAGGAGACCAGAATTTTTTATATGCATCAGAAGTATTACATTCGATGCAGCGAAGGTAAAGGATAGTTGACAATATTGATATTTTTATATTTTCCAGACAAGAGTAAGTTTCTCTATATCAAGAATTGAAAAGTGTATCAAAGATATTGAAGCGTGGATGCTGATAAACAGGCTTAAGCTTAATTGTGACAAAACTGAAATGCTGATTGTTGGCACCCATAAACAATGCAAGAAACTCTCAAACATATACATTAATGTTGGAGGTAGTGTCATTGAAGCCAGTGAAAAAGCGAGAAATCTTGGCGCTGTTTTTGATACGAATTTGACACTGAAATCACACGTGAACGCATTGTGCAAATCAGCTAGATATCATCTGCACAACATTAGCCTTGCTCGAAGATACCTTACCAAGGAGGCTGCGGAGAAAGCTATTCACGCCTTTGTCATGTCAAGACTTGACTGTAACAATTCTTTGTTATATGGATTACCATCATGCGAATTACAAAAGCTGCAGAAGATCCAGAATGCTGCTGCAAGAATGTTAACGGGCGAACGCAAACGCTGTCACATAACACCGGTGTTGAAGCAACTTCATTGGTTGCCTGTCACAAGTAGAATACAATACAAAATACTAATGTTAACCTTTAAATGTTTAAAAGATCTAGCACCAAAATATCTTAAAGAATTATTGAAATTGCGTAAGGCTTCTCGTTGCACTAGATCTGCATGTGATGAACTATTACTAGAAGTAGGGAAGACCAGATTAGCAACGGCTGGTGATCGTGCTTTTGTAAATGTTGCCCCCTTCCTTTGGAACAGACTACCTATTCGGTTAGAGCTTGTAACACAGTTTAAACTTTTAAATCTCGTTTGAAGACCCATTTATTTGAACAGTATTTTATTGAATGAATTGTTTAACTTGGATTTTTAATGAAACTTTGTAAACTTTTGTATTTTTAATCATATTTTAATTAGTCTTAGTGTTTTTGATTGTAATGCGCCTATGAGCCCTGCGGATATATGGCGCAATATAAGTGCTTTTATTATTATTATTATTATTATTATTATATTATTATATTATTATTATTAAGAGTTGTCACTGAAATAGACTTGCCCCAAGTCTATTTCGTCAAAAAAATTGAAAGGAAAAGTGAAAAGCGAAATAGACTTGGATATCTTCGGACCACATGAATAATTAATGAGATAGCTTATCTCCTTGTGGTCAACTGAAAAACCAGGGGGTTGCGTTCAAAAACGGAAGCTGAGCAAAGATGGCGGCACGCAGCGACATGTTGTGAAGATCGAACAACAGAGTATTTTGGATTCTCTATGTCTGAATGGTCAAACGAGGTATTGACCAAACATGGCTAGCAATGGTGGAGCAGGAAAAAGAATATTGGCATTGTAAAGAACCAGATTGGCCAGAAGAAAAATGACCATTTTCTTCCATAAAGTGATATAGTTGTTCAAAAACCAGTTTTTCAAAGAGCCTTGAGATGACAGGTAAGACTGATATTGGACGATAGTAAGACTTTTCAGTCCTGTCTCCATCTTTGAAAATAGGGGTTACTCTAGCTATTTTCCATGAGTCTGGAAACTGGCTGGTTTCAATTGATGTGTTAAGCGAGACAGCCAGGGAGCTTTCAATAAAAGGCAAAGCAAGTTTCATAAAGTATCTAGAGATATTGTCAATCCCAAAGCTCTTTGCTGTTTTGACTTTGGCAAATGCATCCCTGATCTCTTTCAGCTCAGTAGTTTTGAACACAGCCTTGCTTTTGTTCACTCCATAGTCACCTGATAAAAGGGGATTAGGGGTAGGATCAATTCTGTTTGCAAGTTCCTTACCAATAGAGCAAAAGAAATTATTCATGACATTGGAAATATCTTGTTTATGAACAGTTTCAGTGCCAGACTCCTTGCGATAATCGATGTTACTCTATCCTCTATCCGTCAGCGCCTGCGTGGGAAATTAGCCATATTTGGTCATTTTGGGGACCATTCCTATTGATTCCCATTCAAAAATGGCCTCCATTTGATTGCTATTGGAAAAAAATCAGTAGCAATCATGTGACAGAGAAGGAGCCTATAAAGGGTAATGGACAACAGCGCATCTGAATTTTCGAGGTTTCAAGAAATTTAGGGGTCGTTATGATGTCAGAAAAGGGGGTTGGAAAAATGTTCCGATTTTTGACCCGAGGTTACGTTTGCAGTCGATGCTCCATAGTTACTTGACCAATTTCAAATCGGAAAACAAATTTCAAGAGCCAACTCATCTGCAAATCTTATAACGAAATTCTGGATTGGGTAACGCCCTCAGGGGCTCCACGCGGGCGCCTTAAAAATGGGGGTAAATTTTAGCCTACCCCATTGTGCGTTGTAACTCCGATTTGTGCCGGGAAAAGGGCCTCGGAATGTCAAAATTTGACGGGAACCACATTCTTTACCTATTTCAACTTTAATTTGCTATTTATCTCTGATATTAGGAGAATAACAAGCCATTTTATTTTCGAGGCTGCGGTGAAATTTTCGAAAAGTGTTTGTTTTTAGTTTTTAGAATCATCTACTGCGTTATTAGCGTTAGAGCAACGGCCATTTTTCGTCGCATTTTCATACTTTTTTCCTCGATGTTTCCTACTTATTACACAGTATGTTATGAATCAAAATCAGCTGACATTCAGTCAAGTCTGTCAGACTCAGTTTCCATACGGAGACAAGAGAGTGTTTGTAATAAACTGCACAAGATTTTATGCAAAACCAAATGGCGCCCAAATGGCCACTTTTGCGGCAACCGGTACCAGGGCCAACATCGATGATCTAAGGAATACAATGGTGGGCCTGGGAACGAGGTTGATTCGTAGTAGAAAATAGGTTTTAGTTGGTCACGTGACGTCCAATTACCCCATGTACTTATATGGGCACCTGATTAAAATGGGCCAAACCTCTGCTGTTAAACATCGAAAATTCACGAAGCCTGAACTTCATTGTCAAAAAGCATGGAATGCACTTTTTTGGTACCTATGTTGATTGTCCAAACATATGGTTTAATATACCCCCATTGTCCAACTCATCTAATGTCTTCTTTGTTGCAGCGAATGTCCCTTGATTTAGGCCAAAAGTTGTTCTTAGACCAGCATATGCTTGCGTTTGCTATTCCTTTCAACAGGTCTACAGGGTTGCAAGAGACACACATAGCTCACAAGAAGGACCACATGCAACTGGCTATGTCAGTCTACTTTAAAGGTGGTGTGAAGCGAAAATTTTTATTGATGCAAATGAACAGCACAGTTGAATGATAAAGAATGTCGCTTAAATTTTTTTGATATCTCATTTCGTTTTCAAGATATCCACTGATATTCAGGTGCAGCTGATGACGTCGTTTTGTTTGCAAATTACTAGGATAACGTATGAAAATATAGCTGTATCTGATCTTTGAAAGGTTACAGTTGTAAGAAATATTTCAGCTGAGCTGAATAGATGTTATATGAATTGCCTCATGACTTTATATGATGTTTAGAAAGGCATGTTGATTGTGCAAAGTTTTTTAATTAGATTTCTCTTTGGAAACATGGCCAACCTTGTATACTTTCTTTACATTTTGCAAACAAAATGACGTCATCAGCTAATCGTACAAAACAGTGGATAACTCAAAAATGAAAGAAGGTATCAAAAAAATTTAAACGACATTCTTTATCATTCAACTGTGCTA